>CM023606.1:21998473-22240973 GCA_013358685.1 Antennarius maculatus
TGTTTTTTTCCATACAGAGATGCAACCAAGAGCCCCTCCAGGCTCAAGCCTTCTCACAAGTCCTTCAATGCTTGGTGACTGACATGGGTGCCTAGTTAAAAATACTCTTGCGTCCCTACCAGCCTGTAATGTAAGAACAGCATCTCACACCAGCCCCATTTGACAAACATGAGTGGGAATGGGAAAGTGAAGGAGCTGCAGAGGAAAGAATGTGTAAATAATGTGCTATACTGTTTGTGCGTTGTGTGTGTGTGTGTGTGTGTGTGTGTGTGTGTGTGTGTGTGTGTGTGTGTGTGTGTGTGTGTGTGTGTGTGTGTGTGTGTGTAGTCCTCTTCCCAAAACTGGAAGAGGAATACGTCTAATTTATAGTGAATGTGTTTGTGTTCATATCGACCCTTTTGAAGAAGATGCCATGTTCCCTTGGACAACAGTCGGTATTCAGTGATGGTACAAATGAAATGTGCTGCTCATTAAGAATACATGCATCAACATAAGCTGCACAATCTAATCAATATCTGATTGATAGAAAATTGAATACAACAATTACCTGTTTACAATTTAAACCAGTTAAACATTCATCACTCTGATGTAATTATAACTTCACTCTTACTACACCTCGTTTTAATGTGTGCCAGGGTTGTAAACATCTTGATGTGATTTGGAGCTGACACTCAGAGTGATTAAGAAAATCAACATAAATTAATGAAACTAATAAATCAGTACAATTGATGGTAATTTCCTCGCTTGTCTTGGCTAATGAAATATACTTGTTTGTGCTGTGAGTTTTCTGTGAAACACCCACTCGACCACACATGATATGAACAAAAGCAATCAAATTGGAAACAAAATTTATTTAATCCTCTAATAACAATTTACCCCTTATGAAGCTGCGCTCATCACACATGCAGTGTTCTAACATTATTTCTTTGGCTCATCCAGCTTGATACGTTTTATTTAATGCTCTGCTCTGTTTTCTTCAGTAAAACAAAACTACAGCAACCTCTCAAACCTGGTTCTCAGCCAACATTGACCATCTGTCCTCCACATTTTTAGCAGAGATTGAAAACTCAGAAAGTATCAAGGAGATTTTCCTTGTTCGCCTCAAACAGCCAGCACATAAAAGGACCGGAGAAGTGCAATCTGGATGTTATTCAGAAGATAGTTCCATTGTACGCAGCAGTTGACAAGGTGAACAAGCCAAGACTCTCCTCAATGTCTCAGTTAAACACAGGCCAACATGTCAAAACAGCACTGACAGGCAGGGTTTGAACATAATTGGAGAAGCAACGGATTACATTTACAGCTGAGTGACGACACACCAGGAGAGGAAATGAAGTCATGAAAGTTTACCCTGTACAATTTTGTAAATCATTACTTTGAAATAGGACTACGATTACATTTCCTGGCATGGCTCTGAGTGAAAAAGGCCAAAAATCACATTTGGGAAATCTGAACTTAAATCCACAGTACAGGAATTCATATTGTCGAGTGCTCTTGGATCTTCGATTGATTGGGCAGTTTGTGGGAATTTATGAGGAACAGAGTCCAAAGCAGTGAAGAGAAAACAATCTCAGCATGGCAGGAATGCTTAAGCTTTATGCTCCTGTGAGCCAAAGCAGGGCATGTTGCTAACTTTCCCTCAGATGTCCTCACCAGCAGGCCTGCTATAATTTTGGTTTCCTGTGAGAGCCATAGTACTTAGCCCTGTTGCCAAGGCTGAGTGAGCAGCTTCCCGGCTGAATACCTTAATGTGATCTGCACAGGTGTCAGCATCATTTCACAGCTGTCTGGAGGCTCCTAAATAAAAAGACAATGCACAGAAGTGGAAAGTAATATCAGCAAAAATATTTCAGCAAACAATAGACTGAATCCTTCTAGAGTTCCAGGAGAAACTTTATTCTCTATTTCACAAAGGTAAATGCTAACATCAGTAGGCAAACATGCTGATGCTCAGCAGGTATAAGACTGATGGTGATTGTATCAGGGGATCATTCTGTGGTGGACCGACCCACCAACCACTGTCATCTCTAGAGTCATGCTGTTAGCGTGAATGAAAAGCATTAAAAAATCAAACCACATGGCCGTAGAACCCATCTCGTGCCCAGCCACTTCTTATTTCTCTCAGTGTAAAATATAAAATACTGTAGCATAAAAATTTGAGGCTTACAGAAACACTTTCTACGCAGGGAAATTGCAGTTCTATATTTACTAATTAATGAGATTTGTCCATCACACTTAAGAGCTCAAAACCAATGTCATAGTATTTGAA
The DNA here is from genome assembly GCA_013358685.1 of Antennarius maculatus. Classification (NCBI taxonomy): domain Eukaryota; kingdom Metazoa; phylum Chordata; class Actinopteri; order Lophiiformes; family Antennariidae; genus Antennarius; species Antennarius maculatus. The sequence continues at coordinate 22,000,743 of CM023606.1, forward strand.
AGGAAATTCACTCATTGGTATCATCAAAAATCTATCTGTATCAAATAAAAATAAAGCGTGAGATTATAGCAAAGGGCTTCAAATAGACTATCATAAGCTTAATTTCTACTATAAATTGAATATTCAGTTCTTTGAATAAATTCTTTTTTTCATAATCAGCTAATTATAAATACATTTGCCACAGTGTTTGCAAAATTTATGTTCTTGAAAGTTAAGGTTTTTAGATATTTGCTTCTCTATCAGGTGCTGCCCCCAAGTTTGCCTTACTGAAATACTACAGAAATAACAGAATGGACAAAATTTTACTAAAAAGACATGGAGAAAGTGTTGATATAATAACAATGAACAATAATGTACACAATCTGAAATGAAAGCCTTTTGTTCCACATGTTTGTTAGTACAATAATATGCACTGTATATCACACAGTGACTAAAGTCTGTCACAATTATCACACTATTAACTGATTGCAATTATTTTACATAACAATAAGGAAGGACGCCATTCATTTGCATAAATGAAAGAGAAATTTTTTCTTCGATCAATATTTCTTGTTTTTAACTCTCTCAATGAGCATCTTTCATTGAGCAATAGATGCTCGATGAGCATCTTCTGATGTGAAGATCATCCCAGTGGACATATTTCTTCTAAGCCAACAATCCAACAACCTATAGCAGGTCAGTTGACAAAGTGCAGCAAAAAGATTGCAGACAAAAGTGCTAGTAGCCAAAACTGAAAAACTATAGTGGATGTATGGATTCACTCTTCCACCCAAATGACTGGACTGAGACAGATGGACCCAGCTGCAGGTTTGTGATTGCAGTTGGCTATTGACAAAACTTTTGAATAAAAAGGAGGAAAATGAAGGCTGCAAGCTGTTTGCTTCCAAAAGGACTACTTGAAAAACTGAATGTTATGTAGACAACGGAAGAAAGAAAGGACAAGGAAGTTCAGCTCAGTAATTAAATAAAAACACAACAAGAAATAACTCCAAAACAAGCAAATCCACAAAAAAAAAAAAAAAAAAAAAAAAAACTGGCATGTAGATTCCAAAAAGCATTTGGACAAAGAAAAATCACAAGGAAAATAACATAAAAGAAATAATCCAGGACGCAACATGGGGGAAAGCAGGTCAATAAACAGATGAACTGACAGTGGAATAAAAAACCTCACAGAAAATTAATTCAGAAATAATGGCAGACGGGTGGAGCAAGGAGGAGCAGATAACGGGGGCCAGGCAGAAACAATCAGACACTCATAGTGGAGGGGAAATCAAGAGAGAAATGCAGATGACATGACTACAGGAAGTGGAAAACACAAGAATGACACAAGAACACAGCTACAAAATAAAACAGGAAATAAAGAAACTCAGGACCATGACACCTCTGAGGTGATCACATGAATGGAGACTTCCCATCAAGCTGATATCCATGGATTAGGGGGAGCTTTGACAGGCAGTCAGTCCTCTCTCCATGCAGAGTGTGTGTGTTTGTGTGTGTGTGTGTGTGTGTGTGTGTGTGTGTGTGTGTGTGTGTGTGTGTGTGTGTGAGTGTGCGTGTGCGTGTGTGTGTCACAGCACTTTTTCCTGACGAATCCAATGTGATCTGTCATTCTCTCCGCCACTCACTTTCTCTCTCTCCCTCCGGACTCCTTTCATCGCTCGTCCAAGTGAGAGGGTAGCGTGACAGTGATGTGATGTGGCTACACAGACTGTCAAGATGGTTTGCTTCACTGAGTGATTTGCAGACACACACACACACACACACACACACACACACACACACACACACACACACACACACACACACACACACACACACACACACACACACACACACACACCAAGGATGTGTGGTGCACAAACCTTCAGACCGTCACATATGCATGCATTCACCCATATTAATACACACACTTGCACACATGCATGACCATACAATAAAATTACAGAACGGAAGACACACACACACACACACACATACACACACGGTCCAGTGAACTTCTGGGCCTGTCAGCCGAAGGTCGCTCAATTTGACAAAGTGTTCCGGTTGGAAACAGGCCCAGAGCGGCATCATGGCTTTACTGCCTCTAACACACACAAAATATGCTCTCTTAAAAACAAACACACACAGTTAGACATAGTGGCCACTCATGCACTAACAATCTGAAGTGGGCTTGGTGTGGTCAAATTTCCATGAACTCAAGTGTGTGTTAAATGCTTCAAACACCTCTGATATGCACCAGTGATCTTCCAAAGAACAGACGGCGATTGAAGCGCGCATGTGATCCTGTGATGGCATATTTAATATCTGTAGCATGTGTAAAAGTGTCACAAATCAGATTGCCTTGAAGCAAACGAGTCTTTAAACCAAACACACAACCCCCAGTGACGGATGCTCAGCATGAATTTCTTCCAGACAACGCTTCCTGTGACACACATACAACCAAACACACACACATGCAGACGCTTAACCCCGCAGGACATCATGTCAGGCAAAGATCTAAGAACACATTTTCAACTTGGATGAGCAATCGAGCAGCCTGATGGTCCAGTCGGGCGCTGGTCTCTGCACAGCCCCTCCTTCAGCATCACCAGTCAACAGTAGGCAGCTGATGGGGCAGATAGAGATGAGTCCGTATCCTCCTGGCACAACGAGGCACATTCAAGTACTAAATCTGTGAAAACCCGTCTTTACTTGATGTCTATAAAGGGCAATGTGCTGCTTTTTAGGACTACTGTGACATCCAACTGCAGGCTATCGCCACATAGTGCAACGCTATCTTCACTGTAAACCACTGCTCAATGCAGTCATCGTTCTGAATCATACTACATGGGGAACTGCATAGGAATGGCAAATCCTAACTGCAGGCATCCATAGCTTTACACCATTAATTCTTTTCATCTAAAAGATTTTGGTTTAAATATTCCAGGTAGAGGTTAAGTTGGATTGTAATTGTAAATGCAGTAGGGAAACAGAATCATGTTTAAGACTTGTGAACCTTGGGAACTGAAAAAACATTAGTCTTTTTTTTCACAGTTGAGCAACAAAACTGCTGCAACTGGTTAACAAAAAAAAAATCAAGAAATCTAAGACAGAAGATGTCATGCACTTCAAAAGAAGCAGGAAACAGAAATAATTCATAATCACTAGATCTAAGCTGCATTAGCATTAACATAATGAGACTGTATTAATAATACCATATTGAATAAGCATTGCACGTGACACAGATTTAGCACAAATGTTCCTCCCACTCTGCACTCCAGAATAAAAAACATTATGCAAGACAAACGAAAAAAACACAAACATTTAAAAGTTTCATCATTTATGAATGATTAGTGTCACATTCGCCGAGAAGGTAGTTGGGCCTCAGGAGGCATGGCTGTTATTAACACACGTTGTCGTTATAGTTATGAGCAGAATGCATTTCTCTCCTGCTGCTAGGAGTCAGGTGGCCTTTGTTTGTGAGCTGCAGACGTTCCCAACAGCGATGTTTCCTCTGAAGATCTTTCTTCTCCTCTGTGCTCCATTTAGACCTCGAGTATGACAACCACAAGGGAGATGAAACACACACAGACACAAAGGAAGTGGCGGGGGAGGTCACTCTGGTGCAGAAGCAGTTCATGGTACAACACACACTGCGTCACAGACAAGGCCGTGTCAAAACACAGACTCAGAATACCTCAGCCACCACCAACGCTGTGTGTTTGTGAATTTGTGTGTATCAGTATATTGTGCATGCAGATGTGTTTGCACCAGTATCGTGAGAGAAGGAGGCAGCAGATCACAGTTCCTTATCGTTATTTTTAAGCAGAACAGTGGTGGTTGAATGGGGAAGTGCCTGTCTGGGTTTGTGACTCTCTTTCTGCACAGCAGTCAGCTCTTTCTGCCTCTTTAGCTACCGCCACGAGAGAGGAAGGCAGACTCAGAGAGAGAGAGAGGATGTAAAATATAACCTAGAATAAGAAAGCATTCATGAATCCACGCTGCTGCTACCTTGATGTTCAGCTGAACAGCACACTTTGTTTAACAGTGTTTCGCATGAAGCTGAGAGTGTTTCTGTGTCATGCAGTAAGCAAATGAAGGGAAAAGAGAAAGTCTGCTAATGAGCAGTGCGTGTGAGCTCTGTGCTGACAGTAACTAACCCCACCAACACACACCAATGTGCACACATGTCCTCAGAGACGAGTGTGGAGAAAGTAGTCCCAGCGTGAGAGCAGTAATTAGACTCCCATCCATTAACACAAGGGGCTGTGGAGGAGGACGAGCAGCAGGTGCGTGGGTGTGTGTGTGTGTGTGTGTGTGTGTGTGTGTGTGTGTGTGTGTGTGTGTGTGTGTGTGTATGTGTGTGTGCATGTGTGTGTGTATGTGTGTGCGCGTTTATTTGTGTTTCTACCAGTGTGTGTTTGTCTGTGATTTTTCTTTGTATACATGTATATAACAATCATGTGTGAATACATTCTTAATGATGAGCAACCTCTATGTGTGTGTGTGTGTGTGTGTGTGTGTGTGTGTGTGTCTGTTAGTGTGTTTGTGTACAGCATGCTTGTGAATGTGTAGTTGTATGCTAGCAATGTTGTGCAGAAGTGTGTTTGGTGACCCTTAAGTATGGATGCATCTGTTACAGGAACTCAGCAGCAGGTGTGAACACAGTGCAAAGACAGAGAAAACATGTTCAAAGACCAGTTTGTTTACACACTCAAAGTCGATGAGGCGCAGAGCAGGAAGAGCTCAAACTGCTGTGTTTCCTCCGTATATCCTGGCTTAGCCGTTTCAATACCTTCATATAAATAAACCAGAATTCAAAATCAACAGTATACAGGCTATGTTGCAAAGTCATTCTTAGCACTGCTAACACAATGTCATGTCACGATACACATGAAGTTTATTAAAAAAAATAAATAAAACATTAAATATGGTGTTTGCTTTGAGCTGGCATACCACTAACCATTACTACCACACTAGGCTGCATAATTAAATTTCCCTGAATCAGCCCCGCAACCCACAGCCAGATAGTTGAGTGGGAGACACAACGGAATAAAGAAAAAGAATAAATACAATCATGTTTGTTGTGTCAGGTCGTGCCCGGAGTGTCCCCCGCCAAACACCCTATGCCAGCTGAGATAGGCTCCAGCTCCCCGTGACCCGCTACAGCGGATTCAGCGGCAGAAAATGAATGAATGAATGAATGTTTGTTACGTCAGGTATTTTTACATCCCGCTTCAATGTGATGTAATGTAATTGTCAGTGTTTGTCCGTCCGTTTGTTAGTCCACCAAATATCTTCGCAACCATTGCAGATAGAAAGATAAAACAAAAAGGACATTAATGGGACGGCAAAATGAGATGATGTCCTTGACCTTGACAAAACTAGGTCAAGGTCAAATTTTAACTTTTATACACTCAGGAACTGTTTAAGATAGGAGGACGAGGGAGAAGGCCAGTGTAAGACTGTAGATCAAAACTTGTGCTTTGATCTATGAAAGTAGGTCAGAGCACAAGCTTTGATCTTTGACCGATGCAAGTAGGTCAGGATAAAATTTTGAATTCAGGGGTGTCGCGGGATGATGCAGTCTGTGACTGCATTGGTTCTTTTTTAACTTAGTTTCACCAAATAAATTGATAACAAACCATCATCCCGTCCATTCCCTTCCAACCCACCTTCCCCTGGAGTGATTCCTCAAACTCTCAATAAAATCATAAACAGCACCTGATTATTCTCTCCATAGATCTTGGTTTTATTCAGTGTTCAATGAAATGCTTCTAGATCTTTGCAAAAGGTCAATCAGATTCTATAAGTGAGCATCAGATCTTTTTGAGTTTGATCTGTTAAATTCTCCTTAATTCAACTGTGTGTGTGTGTGTGTGTGTGTGTGTGTGTGTGTGTGTGTGTGTGTGTGTGTGTGTGTGTGTGTGTGTTTGTGTGTGTGTGTGTGTGTGTGTGTGTGTGTGTGTGTGTGTGTGTGTGTGTGTGTGTGTGTGTGTGTGTGTGTGTGTGTGTGTGTGTGTTGGGGGGTCATTTAAACAATAAAAGGTATCTAGTTAGTAGACATTCTAAAAGCTAGGATATTGCATTGTTACAGAAACATTTTGATTCACTTTTCAGCAAAAAAACGCTATCACATAAATAATATTAATAAATATAAATGTTAGCTAATGTAGCACAAGTTTAAGACAATGTATTTTACATCTTGATGATTCTGATGACTATTTTGGGAAATATGCATTGTAACTATCACCAAACATTGTGTGAACTTCAGTGAGATGGTTATTTTTTATTTTATTATTTAAAAAAATTCAGAAGAGAAAGAAACGTTGTTGTTTTTTTAAATGTGAAATGTTTGAAAATTGAAAAATTTAATTAATTTAAATCTTTAACCTTGAGTGGATTGGTTGCAGATTACACCAAAATGAATACCACTTGTTTCCTCCTCCCTTAAATGTCACAAGAAAATGGGCTACTGTAGAAAAATGCCGCTGTGACTGTGGCAGATGTCAATGATGATGATAAGCGATAACCTTCTTTATCTCCTTCTGATGAAATACTGAAGTAAACACAGTTGAGTGCTTACATTTACCAAGGCAGTCAGTTTTAGTAAAATAGTTTATCCAATGTCATAATTTCTACCTTTATACATTCCCAACTATTCTATTAAAATATGAAAAAATTATCCATAAAAATTAAAAAATTTCTGTGACCTTCCCAGCCCTCCCGTGAAAATCTAAAAAATAGTTTTTGTATGACCCTGACAACAAATGGTTGGACTAAAAATCACATTTTCATTCTACCCTTTCCTTACATACTGTCCTTAACACTACTTAAAAAAATATCTTTTTAGTAAAATCACATTAAAAATGGTTATATAGGCTCATTATTCACATTATCATGAACCAGTATAACACAACTACTGTACTGCAAACCTACCATCAATAGTTCATCTCGTTGTTCCAACAGGGTGTCTCAGAGACAAACTCGCTGCACTGATCTCTGATTAACCCCTCAGGCCTGCCTGGATGGGAATACAGAATGATGCAACACGTCAATGTCACCTAATGGGAATCTCTTTATGCTCTGTATAATGAGATCCCATTAGCTTAGACTCTCCTGAGTGATTTGGAACCAATAGTTTAAGAGATTTCTGGTCCCATGATGAGGTCAGTTGGTTTGTTGGCTGGAAGTCTTGCCAGAGGCAATGCTGATTGCTGGCCTTGTTTTTCAGACACCTGCGGGAAAGGGAAGGGCTAATCCCAGATCCCAGCAACTGCATATACTGTATACTGTGTGCCTAACCTGGAACCTTTAGTCAAAAGAAGTGCAAAACAGAGAGAGTGAGTGTTTGAGACAGAAAAAGTGAAAGGAAAAGCGAGTGTGAGAGTGTGCTGCATACAAACCACAGCTTTGCTCCATGCTGTAATTTGCCCTGCCAGCAAAACCACCACTGCTTCTGCTGTTGCTGCCTAGCGCTGTGGCGAGTTTAGCTTCTCTGACTGTCTCATTGGCTGGGACTGGTTAGCTTTAGTAGACAGAGGTTATGCTAACCCTATGACTGTTTGTTTATCTTGCTGCCAGAACCAACCATTAAACGTGGGCCCTCAGTCAAAAGCACAAAAACAGACGCTTGTCATGTTCGAGGGCTGTAATTGCAGCTCTTGCCTGATGTTTTTATTTTCCCTCTGACCTCACTGGATAAACTCAAGAAGCCACTTAACATCGGGCTTGGCTTGCCAGGGCCCATAGAGAGAATTAAACAACATGCAGTCGAAAAAAAATCACCCCTCAATTCACCCCATCTGTTTAATTCATAGCTGGGAGTACTTGCTGCTACTTTTGACTTTATTCTCCTGACAATATGTGTTGCTAGATTAAATTGTCTCCACAAGCTCCCTTTAAATCTTATGGATTATCACTTGCATTGAGATAAACTGCACAGGAAACTTTTGAATTCTACCACACAAGAAGTAAAAGATTTGTTTACGTTGTAAAAACAGGCATCTTCAAATTAGCCTTCTTCAGATTGCTATGTGCATAAAACAGTCCTGCACCACCGCTGTAGGAATTTGGAGAGAACAAAGTTTAAATTTGAACTTCATCCCAACTGAAATCAGTATATTCTGCCTCACAGAGGTTCCAAACTCAATCTGTGGTTGTCATCAATTACACTGGAAACAGAGGATACTCTGGAGACACAATCTCTCCCCTTCTCCAGCTCTCCTTCTTATCCTTTTCTTTTTATCTGTGTCTGTCTGCTTAGTGTTCTGTGAGATCGACACAGGGAAGACTAAAGACAATGGGATTTCAGGAAAAAGAAAGGAGCGAAGAGCCTGACCTGGCTACCATATGCACGTGACAGGTAGTATTGATCATTTTGAAGGAGGCTCGGGGCATTTAACCTGATGAGGCAAAGGAATTCACTGTCATTGAATGTTAAGACAGGCTAATCACTTCAATAAGACACACAGATGTGTTCAATGCTGATCAGTCTACAATCCTCGAAGAGCAGATGATGAATTCAAAACTGTCATTCAAAGAATGATTCAGGAGAACAAAAGTACAGTAAACGTATCACAGCAATAACAGGTAAATGACACAAAGTAAATCCTTCCTCTGGAGAGCTTTAACAATGAGGTGTGGTAGATATAACCTCTAAATCAATACATGTGTTATATTCAGGGTTGTGTCATTCACTACAACAACAAAAATACACAAGACTGTAATAATCCATCATTTTTAATCTGTAAAAGTCAATGTTAAGAAGTAAATGTCATTGAAAAACAAAACCTTCTGTGTTGTTCCATGTTGTCGTTGTGATACTCAACACCCACAATGTATAAATACTAAAAGTCTTTATTAAAATCCTCATCCTGCACAGATTGCTCTAAAAGAGTCTCAATCTACCTGCAAATTTTCCTCCACCTACCACCCTTCTGAACTGATTATTTTCCCTGAATTAAAGACTTGCTTTTCTCCAAAAAAATTTACGGTATAAACCTGGACTGTGACCTACTGGATGTGAAGCAGAACACAAAAGTTATTTGACATTACCTGTATATTTGGTCTGTTTTTGATTTCCTGGCCTAACGTTCAATTATTTTTCAAAATAGCATGTTAATGTTGTCAATTATGATCACATTTACAGGAAATTCATCAGCTGTGTGTGCTTTAAGGTGTGGCTGCCTTGCAACTGCCAAGTCATGACCACAGTGTTGCATCAAATCATTAGTATTATCGCATCGCAGGGCTGTTTTCTCCCCATGTCTACTTTTTACTTAAATATGGTCAATTTTGGTTGTGAAAATGAGATGGTGACAACAAAAAAGCTAAACTGTGGTTGCCACAGTGCTCTGCCCACTACTGATTACATAGTCTGTAGTCACTTGGCCCCATAGGGACAATAAATGTCTGCACAAAAGTTCAGAGAAATCTCTTAATTAGATGATGAGGTGATTACCAAAGTAATGGACTAACTGAGCCACAGACAGTGAGAAACTGCAGCATATTTATTAAAGCAGAGGATGAGATCAACATCCAAGTGACTGTTGACAGTCAGTGATTGTTGCTGCCATGTTAGTCCATTGTTTGGGAAGAGTTGTGTGACATGTACAGTATGTAAAATATCCTATTAAATGCCACCATGACTATAGAACACTATCAAAAATCACACACCGGGCAAGCACTGGTTGATTTAAACAAAAAAAAAAAAAAAACAGCAGCTTGTTTGTCATCCATACCACTAAACAACAGACAGATGGATCAACAGATGGACTGACAGACAGGGCGTGGTTCCCCTACCCACACAGTGGAATAAATAATTAGTTATCAAAGCTCAAGGGTGAACACATTATACACCTCCTTGTGCCAGCTCCACCAGGTCATTGTGGTGTGTGTATAGTAGCGTGTGTGTGGAGAAAGCCACCTTGAGTAACTGTGTTTGTATATTTGTGAAGATGTGTGGCGTGCCAGCGGAAGGAGGAATACACATCTGCTAATAATCTGAGCATCATTTGGAAACATTCTACAAGTGTTTGCTGCTCTGGAAGTGACAGGTAAACACAGGATTTACTAAGATCCCATCACAGACAGGTTTCACAGTGTCTTGTCTGTGGTTAGCTCCACGCCAGCCATCCAGGAGATGCGTTAGAGGACGGGAAAAGCTGCCTTTGGCCTTTAGTTGCACCAAATAAGTGACGGCCCTTCTTGGTATCCCACACTAACCACATCTAGCGGAGGCCTCCTAAAACCTCCACCCTCTGCTTTGGATTAGATCTTGCGGCCATCCCACCCAGTGACTGAACACTGAGGCCCGGGTAGTTGGCAAATGGAAGGTGGTTGTCTGAATGAGACCGCAGGCCGACTTGGCTGCCTCCTCCAGCTTCCTTGGTAGACCTTTACCAAGGCTTCATTACAGAGTTTGGAGCCAAGGGCAGGACCACACTGTGTGCATGTGAACGTGTGTGTTTATGTGCGTGTAAGTATATCTGTGGTCAATTTTGCATATGTATAACTGTTTGTGTGTTGTGCTTACTGGTGAGCAGTCTCAATTTCTGTCCTTTCTCTTCATATGTGAGTCTGAGCACACGATTTGAGCGTAGACTCCACACTTTAGGTCTAATTAGGGGGGGAAAAAATGAGGATTTTTTTTAGTTCCCACAACTTAAAGATGTCATCCTTTTTCAGACAGACCTCAGGTTTCAAAAATAGAAGAATTATCTTTAAATAACTACCAGCAGGAGACTCTCCTGTGCCTTTCACAAACCAGAAAAAAACTCAATACTCTGTGGGCTTGAGTGAGTGGCAGTTTTGGGTTATGCTACAGTGCATGGAATGTTGATGATGCATCAACTAACTGCTTTTTTCTCTTAATAACAACAAGCATGCATACAACCAGTAAACCACTTCTTCTTCTGGGCCATTTCTTTTGTTCTCCTGGACCTGAGAAAATGTATGAATATAACCATCAAAGAATCATTCATATGTAAAATATGTACACATCCAGTACATGAATGTAAACTACGGACAAATAGCAGGACATGGTGATTAACTTGTCATCAATGAACTGATTGTGTGCATATGTGTGCAGTCCTCCAAGTGTGCTAAATATACAATTGAGTGTAACAGCAACATTGACAAATATGACCTCTTTTGAAAATAAAGTTGAAATTTAGTATTGCAGAATGAAGTTTGAAAGTCATAAGAGAAAAGGCTTATAAATGGCCCTCCATGCTTTATTGTCATGTTCTCTTTTTTTCAACAAGGTGTAATAATCTGCAGTTTATGATGCTACAAACCAGTAGTGATTAACTAACAACTAACCAATGGTAAACAGAATAGCACTACTGCAGTTGGCTGCAACTTAAAGGTGCTGCTTCCATTTTAACACATCAGTGATAAAAACAGTCGTATAAAACATTATCTTATCTGTAAGTAATGCAATAATATAATGATAATGTCAATAATAAGAATTTCAATTCATAATAACAATTTTACAAGCCATTTCTTGTAAAAAAGAATAAGTTTTGTCCAATTTATTAAGTAGAAATATAAATGCAGTAATGTAGCCGCAAGAGGGCACAAGCCAGTGTCTTATTGTGCCGGTCCCAAGCCCGGATAAATACAGAGGGTTGCGTCAGGAAGGGCATCCGGCGTAAAACTTTTGCCAAATCAAAGATGCGAATCAAACCTATGACTTCCATACCGGATCGGTCGAGGCCCGGGTTAACAACGACCACCATCGGCGCTGTTGACCTGCAGGGCGCCGGTGGAAATTGTTACTGTTGGTCGAAGAAGGAGAGGAGGAAAGTGCGTTCGCACGAAGAAAGAGAAGAGGAGCGCCAAGAGTATAGGACTGAGAGTAGGGACGTTGAATGTTGGAACTATGACTGGAAAACGTAGAGAGTTGGTCGACATGATGCAGAGGAGGAAGGTAGACATACTGTGTGTCCAGGAGACCAGGTGGAAAGGTAGCAAGGCTAGAAGTTTAGGAGCAGGGTTCAAGTTGTTCTATCATGGTGTAGATGGGAAGAGAAATGGAGTAGGAGTTATCTTGAAGGAGGAGTTTGTTAGGAATGTCCTGGAGGTAAAACGAGTGTCAGATAGAGTGATGAGTCTGAAGCTAGAAATAGAAGGTGTGATGTTCAATGTTGTTAGTGGGTATGCCCCACAGGTAGGATGTGAGCTGGAGGAGAAGGAGAAATTCTGGTTGGACTTTGATGAAGTGATGCAGAGCATACCTAGAAGTGAGAGACTTGTCATTGGCGCAGACTTCAATGGACATGTTGGTGCAGGTAACAGAGGTGATGAGGAGGTGATGGGCAGGTTTGGTATCCAGGAGAGGAACACAGAAGGACAGATGGTAGTTGACTTTGCAAAAAGGATGGAAATGGCTGTAGTGAATACTTTCTTCCAGAAGAGGCAGGAACATAGGGTGACCTATAAGAGTGGTGGTAGGAGCACACAGGTAGACTACATCTTGTGTAGACGATGTAACCTGAAGGAGATCAGTGACTGTAAAGTAGTGGTAGGCGAGAGTGTAGCCAAACAGCATAGGATGGTGGTGTGTAGGATGACTCTGGTGGTGAGGAAGATGAAGAGGGCAAAGGCAGAGCAGAGGACGAAATGGTGGAAGCTAAAAAAGGAAGGGTATTGCATGACCTTTAGGAAGGAGTTAAGACAGGCTCTGGGTGGTCAGGAGGTGCTTCCAGATGACTGGACAACTACAGCTAATGTGATCAGGGAGACAGGTAGGAGAGTATTTGGTGTGTCATCTGGAAGGAAAGTAGATAAGGAGACTTGGTGGTGGAATGAGGAGGTACAGGAGTGTATACAAAGAAAGAGGTTAGCTAAGAAGAAGTGGGACACTGAGAGGACTGAGGAGAGTAGACAGGAGTACAGGGAGATGCAGCGTAAGGTGAAGGTAGAGGTAGCAAAGGCCAAACAAGAAGCTTATGATGACTTGTATGCTAGGTTGGACAGTAAGGAGGGAGAGACTGATCTATACAGGTTGGCAAGACAGAGAGATAGAGATGGGAAGGACGTGCAGCAGGTTAGGGTGATTAAGGATAGGGATGGAAGTCTATTGACAGGTGCCAGCAGTGTGATGGGAAGATGGAAAGAGTACTTTGAAGAGTTGATGAACGTGGAAAATGAGAGAGAACAAAGACTAGAAGAGGTGACTGTTGTGGACCAGGATGTAGCAAAGATTAGTCAGGATGAAGTGAGGAGAGCACTGAAGAGGATGAAGAGTGGAAAGGCAGTCGGTCCTGATGATATACCTGTAGAGGTTTGGAAGTGTCTAGGAGAGGTGGCAGTAGAGTTTCTGACTGGGTTGTTCAACAGGATCTTAGATAGTGAGAAGATGCCTGAGGAGTGGAGGAGAAGTGTGCTGGTGCCCATTTTTAAGAACAAGGGAGATGTGCAGAGTTGTGGCAACTACAGAGGAATAAAGCTGATGAGCCATACAATGAAGTTATGGGAAAGAGTAGTGGAAGCTAGACTAAGGGCAGAAGTGAGCATTTGTGAGCAGCAGTACGGTTTCATGCCAAAAAAGAGTACTACAGATGCAGTATTTGCTTTGAGGATGTTGATAGAGAAGTACAGAGAAGGCCAGACGGAGCTGCATTGTGTTTTTGTAGATCTGGAGAAAGCTTATGACAGGGTGCCCAGAGAGGAACTGTGGTATTGTATGAGGAAGTCTGGAGTGGCAGAGAAGTATGTTAGAGCGGTGCAGGACATGTATGAGGACTGTAAGACAGTGGTGAGGTGTGCTGTAGGTGTGACAGAGGAGTTCAAGGTGGAGGTGGGACTGCATCAGGGATCAGCTCTGAGCCCCTTCTTGTTCGCTATGGTGATGGACAGGCTGACAGACGAGGTTAGACAGGAATCTCCATGGACTATGATGTTTGCAGATGACATTGTGATCTGCAGTGAGAGTAGGGAACAGGTGGAGGAGAAGCTAGAGAGGTGGAGGTTTGTCCTGGAAAGGAGAGGGATGAAGGTTAGCCGCAGTAAGACAGAGTACATGTGTGTGAATGAGAGGGACCCAAGTGGAAGAGTGAGGTTACAGGGAGAAGAGATCAAGAAGGTGGAGGATTTTAAGTACTTCGGGTCAACAGTCCAGAGCAATGGAGAGTGGGGAAAAGAGGTGAAGAAACGTGTACAGGCAGGATGGAATGGGTGGAGAAAAGTGTCAGGTGTGATGTGTGATAGAAGAGTTTCAGCTAAAATGAAAGGAAAGGTGTACAAAACTGTGGTGAGACCAGCGATGTTGTTTGGTCTAGAGACAGTGTCACTGAGGAAAAGACAGGAGGCAGAGCTGGAGGTAGCAGAGATGAAGATGCTTAGGTTCTCTTTGGGAGTGACCAGGAAGGATAGGATCAGGAATGAGTACATCAGAGGGACAGCACATGTTAGAGGTTTTGGAGATAAAGTCAGAGAGGCCAGACTGAGATGGTTTGGACATGTCCAGAGGAGAGATAGTGAATATATTGGTAGAAGGATGCTGAGTTTTGAACTGCCAGGCAGGAGGCCGAGAGGAAGACCAAAGAGGAGGTTTATGGATGTGAAGGTAGTTGGTGTGAGAGAAGAGGATGCAAAGGACAGGGTTAGATGGAGGCAATTGATTTGCTGTGGCGACCCCTGAAGGGAAAAGCCGAAAGGAAAAGAAGAAGAAATATAAATGCAGTATGTTCAACAGCAACAGTCTTCTTTTCGCCACCTTCATTAGAAGGTTTGAGTGCTGTGGAAACAAACCCTTCCTGATTTTTCTCATCCTCCATCTGCATGAATACTTCTTCTCCTTGTATAGATTCCCTCTTCATCACAATATCTCCCTCCCTGTGGTAGTCATGTCTCTCTACACCTTTCTTTCTTTAACACTTCCTTATCTTATCCTTCCCTCCCTTCATTTTTCTCTCTGCTTTCCATGCTCACCTCCCACACCTCATCTCTACATCGAGCTCTCTCCATCACTTTCATCGTCAGACCTGAATCACTTTATCTTTTGTCTCAGCCCTCTGCCTCCCTGTACTCTGGATCGCTTTGTCTCCCAGAGGAGCAGTAATGGGATGATGGGCAGGTGGGCAGTCATCACGAGGTTTGCCTTGAAACAGAGGCCTCTCTGTCCTCCCACAGCCTCATGCAGCCATCCATCTCCATAAGCACACACTGACTGGGAGGCCACAGCCCACCCCAGTGTTTCAGACCTACTGTACGTGTGCACAATTGCCCCGAATATAACACAAAGTGGTAGAATAGCACAATCAAAACAGAAAATGTGTGAATGAGTGAAGAAACAAATTTAAGACATTAGTTAGTCATTGCACTCATAAGCAGACATCCCCTCTCTGATTAGGATGATTTCTTTCTCCCCTTTCTCACTCTCTTTATCTAATGCAATCTCCCTCCTTAGACAAACCCAGAAGCAATTTGTCTCTGTAAAGCCCATCTAACAGCAGCCTGAAATCAATGTCTTAAAGGCAAAGGCTGCTTAAAGGAAGCTTGCGGCCCAGTACCCAAGGCTTTAAATCACTTGATTATTGGTTTTATGAGTGTGACCCTTGCGGAAATAATTGCTAATGTTCCAAGAGTAACCAGTGGAAGGATGGGTAATGGGGCAATTTATAAATTCTGATTGTAATACATGGAAAGCGTCCAGGCCATCTCCTCACTGTTATTTTATGGTTGCTCATAAAAACAGGCCAAGCAGCACAACAATTGTGGAGACCACAGCTATTAAAATCAATACTGCTGTCACAAATGCTTTTGTTGCTGCACATTTGTTGTCTGAGGAAAGGGAAGCCTGTAGGACAAAGACCAGCAAATTAAATTGCCATAATATCTCATCTGTCGTGATCAGACAGAAAGAAAGTTGGTTATCAATAAAGTTTTCTCAAGTAATCATAACGCAGTTCATCTACAAGGAAGCCCACACGGTTTGATGCGTGCTCACACTTGCTTCCACTGTGACGTGGTCAACACTCTCCTCACTGGCTTGTCAGCCACCCACTCCACATCAGAACTAACTCCACTCACCTGCTGCTCGCCGTTGCCTTTGTTTTTCAGTCACACCCCCATTTGTAATTCCCCCTTCCTGCCAGATTCTTCATTGTCATTGATGCAAGCCTTTCCAGCATTTTTTGATTGTATTCCTGGTTCTCATTCTGTCCCCATCCTGAAAATCTGGACGATCGTCCGTGATCATGTCCCCATTTCCTAAAACGTCCTAATTTAACTTTAAAATGTGAACATGACATAGATAGCTAATTAGATTGCCAATTAGCTATCGCAATTGCATGAGTACCTGTTAATATTGTTGTAGCCTGTTAAGATGCTAGTGTGGTCTGGATCAAAGGTGCTCTTAGACCTAAATTTCATCTCAGCATGCATGAATGCTCTGAGACTTTGAAATGGCTCATAGGAGCAAAACATAAAGAAAATTTTTGGTTTTATTGTTCAGTCAATGCATGAGGTGGATAGCATGGTCAACTTTGTTGAAATTAGAATTATATCCTTACAAAAATAGTCACAGTTTAACTTCTCAAGTGACAAACTCTTCAGCAATGCTCTTTGAAAAATGGTTCCTCTTATAAGCAGCAGAATCTCACTAGAATCTCACTTTTATCAAAACAAGCCATCAGTAGAATGTCTCATCATGTCTGTCAGAGGCACAGGGAACACTGACAACGTGCAAAACCAAACTACAAAACAATACAAAAGTGTTTTTGTTAATCAATGTAGTATAACCAGAATCGTTCCACACAACAGTGGAACTATTGGTCACATTACAATAATACATTAGGGAATATGTTTTTGTCACTCTGCAAATCTTTGTTGACACAGTTATTCAATATTTACATTCAGTTCAATGATATCAAATCTTGAAAGCCACTCGGGGTCTACTAAAGGTTATGTTACATTAACTAGCAAGAACAAATTTGCTTTTGTAAAATATTGGAGAATGTGTCTTGGTAAAATATTCAATAACTGCACTCTTATAAAATATACAGTATGTTCCATTCTTTGCTAATAAGTGGGGGCTTGTATGAACTTTACCGCAGAATGTTTTCAAATTAGGGGGACAACTTGATTTGACATTATCTGAACTGCATGATGCTTCTTTCATTATTTGACAATTTAGTGAACTCTCCTCGTGTGCTTCAGAGACTGATTTGACTTGTCCTCCTTACTCTCCTATTATTTGATCTTTTACTTAGTGAATACCAGGTCGTTATGGTCTTTCCTCGGGTTTTGTTGGCTGACTTAGTCTCCACTCTACAGCATGTGTTTTACACTGAAATCTGTAAATCTATTATAAATGAATCACTAACATTACCAAAGACCTCCAAACTACCACTTCAGAGGTACTTACTGTAACCCTGAAGGTTACAGTAAGTACCTTCGTGCACCAAACTGAAATGAGGTTTGCCAGTTTACCAGTGAGGAGTTGTATACTTCTGTGAAAAGCAGTAAATCACAGAATTAAATGTTGAAAAGTAGAAGAAGAAGAAAAAGAAGAACAAACTCTACTTCATTGTGCCCAACAGGAAAATTATCTTCTCACTCAGACTCTACATACTATACATATATGTGTTAAACATGCATACATACAATGTTGTGAACAAACAACAGTGTACAAACTGAGACAAACACAACACACTAGGGGCCTGTGAGCATGCAAATATTACAGTACACAGTACAGTGGGAGGCAGAGTGACGGGCAGCATCTTTGCGGTGCGCCCAATTGAGCAGCTTGTAAGGGGGATGGCGCCTTGTTCAAGGGCGCCTCAGCAGTGACTGGGAGGTGAGCTGACACTTCCTACTGTCAACTCATACTCCAAAGATGGATGCCCAGGAGCGGGAATCAAACCATCGATCTTGGGATTATATGACCACCCGTTCTAACGCTGAGCCGCTGCTACCCCAACGTATGTTTTATTTGTAATTTTGTAAAATTAGTGTTTAAATTTGGTGATGAGCAAATGGCATTGTTTGTATCCCATTGTCATTAGGACTTAACCCCCCTGAATGTCTAATCTTACTCCTTATTGCTTACATCACATGTAAGCAACGAAACAAGCTTGTCCATGTCTTCTCTAATGGTCCAGCCAGAGGTCAGCCACCTGCACCTGCAGACCAAACACAGTCTCTAATGTTGTCTCAGCTAGCACAGAGAAACATTTCTGATTTCAGAGTGAAAAACTGCCAACAACTATGTTCATAACAATAAAAGAACCCTGTAATATTTTCTAATCCTTAGAATACTTCCACACTGTCCAAGTGTTTTGCCTACCATTACCTGAGGTGGGTAAGAGGTCCTGACCAGTAGGACCCCCACCCTTCAACAAACTAAAGTAAATATTTCAGTGTTTATCATGTGAATTCTGCACTTTGAAAGATATTCAGACAACTTAATTGAGAATTTTAATTTGTTTGGATTTTTCATGCTTCCTTCTCTGCCTTCTGTCTCCAGAGCAAAAGTTGTGATGTTGTAATATCTATATTGATCTTTATTGACTAATACATAAAAATGTTATGTGGATTTGTTACATTATTGATTGATTAGCCTATTTTGAAATTAGACTGCCCTATATTCAAAGCACAATTAAAAATGGTTTCACTGTGGTAGCATAGCTTTACATAGCATAGCATAGTATAGTATAGTATAGTATAGTATAGTATAGTATAGTATAGTATAGTATAGTTTAGTAGAGTATAGTACTGTGAATTATTAAACATTCTCACATTTTATTTAACAGTTTGAATTAGGCTGACTTCAGTAACTTCAGGAGAAATGTTTTAGATTTAATTTCAGTCAGTAAATAATAAGCATATATTGTATGTACAACTTACACGATTTGCGTTCTGCAAATAAAGAGCGTCAGTCCAACAGATGACTCTGTTGGTTGGACTGGAACCACGTTGTGGTTTGTTTTTGCATCAAACCAGCTTTAGTACCAGTTTTATAATTAATGTGCCCTTGTTTAGTTTGTGGTGAGAATGTTACCCAAACGGAGTCTATGTTACTACCTTCTCTAGAAGAGAATAATTTTACTATTGTAATCTAGTAAAATAAATACCCCCCCACCCCACACACACACACACACACACACGTACAGTACATGCACACATCGTAACATTTTTACCACTGCTGTCATTCACCTGTGTAATCGGAGGTGAAGCCCAGCTCTTTAGATTCGTGTGTGCCTGACATAGATGCCTCCTGCTGCGTGGCTCCACAGCAGAGCAGAGAAAAGACGAGCAGATAGTAAATGGAGGTCTCTGGCCTGGAGCTTAATGACACCCTGCTCCTTTCCCCTTTCAAGCCTCACCACAGCTTCAGTCTGCCTGCTCTGGTCCAGCCAGTAGGACATTACAAATAGCCCATTCCGTCTCTGCATGGCTCCTATCGCCACACAGACATCCATTGGAGGCGGCAATTTTCCACTACAGCTTGAAAATATTTTGTGTATGTGTGTGCTTGCTTATATGTGCACATAGCATGAGTGTACATTTATCTCATTAATAATTGTCTACATGTAGCACACATAATGACATACAAATGTGATCTGAAACGAGAAGCACATTTGGAGGAGTGTATGCTGCACAGATGGGCTCAGACTTGGATAGACAGCTTTCGAGAATGTTTTGTATCTCATACTTATTAACACACACACACACACACACACATACGCACACTCACAGACATAGACACACACACACACACACACACACACACACACACACACACACACACACACACACACACACACACATCTCAGACACATTCATGCTAACACTAGCATTACACATGAACACACACTGGTAATAGTAAGTTATGTAAATGTAGAACTGTCTCCATGTGGTAAGACTGTATGTGTCACACAACTCCACTTTATACACACAACAATCTGAACCTCGTGTTGTACACGCACACACACACACACACACACACACACACACACACACACATACACACACACACACACACACACACCTACACACACACACACACACACACACACAGACTTTCAGACATTCCCTGAATCTAACAACATGCAATGTACTATTCACCCTCGGTCATAAAAATCTTAGTTTGACATTGAAAACATGCTCAAATCAGTCAAATCAGATGTCTGCAGACAAATTTGGTTCTTGTGTGGTTAATAAAAGTTCTAGGGTAACAGTTTGAGGCCACGTCTAATTCAGTCCACATTCAGTTAGAGGGAAGCCACAATGCTTGTGGGTGGTCCAGAGCCTGTCATCACTGCCATTTTATCTTCTGATGTCATATGTTTAGATTTAAGGCTCAATTTGCTCTCCGTTCCCCAAGCCACAGCAGCTAAATGTGCTCCAAAGCAAAGCACCAGTGAAAGAAATCCACGGGCAGAGAGGAGAGGTTTAAACGTAAAGATTGTTCTCAGGAATATAAACTGGATGTGTAGACTGGCTCTTGGGATGTTTGTTCTTCAAGCCTCTGTATATAGATATAAAATAGATATAAATATTGGCTAAAAGCTGTGAGAATGCCTTTTTGTTCTTACAAGACAAATAACACAAGCAAGAAATGATGCAAGGCAGTAGCCTTCAGCTCTTTCAGTGCAGGACAAAAAAAAAGTAATTTGATCCACCCCTGAGAAATTCAATAAGGCATAGGGATCTCAATCTAAAATCTCTCAGCCTCACTATTCCATCAAATGCATTGACGTGATTCCATATCTCCAAATCTAAGCCTCCGTGAGACACTGATGAAGAGTAATCCATCTTGATCAGAAAACAATGTGATGAACAATCCCTCCAATGGATTGATGTTGACAACTTAGCCATGAGATTGTCATTGTGGGTTTGTGGGCGAGCAATGCAGCAAAAACAATGTGCTATCAATGCATTCTATGAAGCACCGTTTGCAAAAAGACGGAAACTAATACATCTAAATCTTGCAGGTGTGTGCTGTATATACGCTCACACACTCAACCACACACACCTCCACTGTGCTATGATGTACATTATAAGGACAGTGTGTCATCCTGCACGTCGATACATTTACACACCCACATCTGTGTGCTTTCACACAGTCAAACACACTCAGTTTCCATCCCACTTCAGTTTTTCTGTCTTGGTTGTGGTGTATTATAGGTCACAGTTATGCAATTGTGTAGGTAGCCTATTTTGTCCGACTTTATTCCTCTATGTAGATCTGTTTCTCTTTCTCTCCTCTTCTGTTGAAATGTTTAAATTGTTTTCTTAAAAAAGCAGTTGAACAAGTGAATTAACAGATAAATATAAGGGCAGTTTGTGTAGTCAATGAAAAGAAGGTAACAGATTTGTATTTCTAACATATGGAGCGACATCTTCCTGAATTGTGGCCCTGAATAGATAAGTTGTCACCATACCAGTTTGGGAAAATTGTTTTATGTTTTTGGTTAATAATCTTCCATGTGTCCCAATTAATGTGTTCCAAGTCCCAATTAATTATGAATAAATAATTGGGACTTGAAGCCCTTATTTAATATTCCAATTGTAAAACACTTGACTGGTTGGAATGTTAGAGTTGTTTGGTGAACCTTCTTACTTGAGTCGTAATAACTGCAACCCATGTTCCAACATTGTATGCTGCTCGACAATGAAGGCCGGAGTGTTTTTGTTAATTATGCATGTTGTTATTCTTTTACTACCAGCTCTGCCGCGTGGGCGTCAGTGGCTTCCAACCACATCTGCCCACTCACATCAGTGATCCTCCACATCAGTAAGAGGTACAGGCACAACACATATGAAGACATGTCTGATCTTAAAAGTACAAATAGTGTGTATGAATCAATTTGTATGTTTCTTAAGTGTGTTAAGTGTAACAGTGGTCTGAAACTTTAAGACAAACTTTAGCAGAAGACAAGACAAAACTCAATTTCCTTTCTGACAAATGTGTTATTTACCTTAACCAGCTGTATAGATTATGAAGGGTTGGGTTTAGGTTAAAGTAGAGCAAAGAGGCAGAAGTCAAATGTCAAAGAAACATGCATTGACATAGAAGAGATCAGTCATCTCTTTCCTCTCCAGGCTGATCAGATTCTTTAATGCATTCAGTGTTACAACCGCTTCATCTGCTGTTGCCGGTCGCGGGGAGCTGGAGCTTACCCCAGCTGGCTTAGCGCGTAAGATGGGGGAAACTCCGGGCATGACACCAGTGCACCATGATGCTGATTAAAACTTCTTCTTTTCTTTCGACTTTTCCCTTCAGGGGTTGCCACAGCGAATCAGTTGCCTCTATCTAACCATGTCTTCTGCATCCTCTTCTCTCCCACCAACTATCTTCATGTCCTCTTTCACTACATCCATAAACCTCCTCTTTGGTCTTCCTCTAGGCTTCCTGCCTGGCAGTTCAAAACTCAGCATCCTTCTACCAATATATTCACGATCTCTCCTCTGGACATTTCCAAACCATCTCAGTCTGGCCTCTCTGACTTTATCTCTAAAACCTTTAACATGTGCTGTCCCTCTGATGTACTCATTCCTGATCCTGTCCATCCTGGTCACTCCCAGAGAAAACCTCAGCATCTTCATCTCTGCTACCTCCAGCTCTGTCTCCTGTCTTTTCCTCAGTGATACTGTCTCTAGACCAAACAACATCGCTGGTCTCACCACAGTTTTGTACACCTTTCCTTTCATTTTAGCTGAAACTCTTCTATCACACATCACACCTGACACTTTTCTCCACCCATTCCATCCTGCCTTCTTCACCTCTTTTCCACACTCTCCATTGCTCTGGACTGTTGACCCTAAGTACTTAAAATCCTCCACCTTCTTGATCTCTTCTCCCTGTAACCTCACTCTTCCACTTGGGTCCCTCTCATTCACACACATGTACTCTGTCTTACTGCGGCTAACCTTCATCCCTCTCCTTTCCAGGACAAACCTCCACCTCTCTAGCTTCTCCTCCACCTCTTCCCTGTTCTCACTGCAGATCACAATGTCATCTGCAAACATCATAGTCCATGGAGATTCCTGTCTAACCTCGTCTGTCAGCCTGTCCATCACCATAGTGAACAAGAAGGGGCTCAGAGCTGATCCCTGATGCAGTCCCACCTCCACCTTGAACTCCTCTGTCACACCTACAGCACACCTCGCCACTGTCTTACAGTCCTCATACATGTCCTGCACCGCTTTAACATACTTCTCTGCCACTCCAAACTTCCTCATACAATACCACAGTTCCTCTCTGGGCATACGGTCATAAGCTTTCTCCAGATCTATAAAAACACAATGCAGCTCCCTCTGGCCCTTTCTGTACTTCTCTATCAACATCCTCAAAGCAAATACTGCGTCTCTTTTAGCACTCTCTTTTTGCACTCTTTTTTGGCATGAAACCATACTGCTGCTCACAGATGCTCACTTCTGCCCTTAGTCTAGCTTCAACTACTCTTTCCCATAACTTCATTGGTGGTGCTGATTAAATATTAAATCAAATTAAATATTAGTAATCTAAATATATAATCAGACAAACATGAAAACACATTAATAGGTGAAGTTACTGGTTCTCCTTCAAACTGTTTTGTGTATTGTTGCCAAGAAATTCTGATATAATAACCAGACACAAGTTAAGAAAATGCAATGAGTTCTAACTATGTTCATGTGATTTAGTTTGGTTTGTGGGGAAGTCAATTTGTGCTTCTTATTCTTTTTTTTATTGAGAAAAAAGAGGACACTCATAGTGAACGGCTCACCAGTTGCCATGACAACCCACCATACCCATTAACCTGTAGAAAAAAATGTGTGTTGCCGTCACACACACACACAGAAGCACTCTGCCGACCATGGTTTGAGGGAGAGGCAAATCTTGTTTACAGCGGAGAGACTCACTCTTAAGGACACACACACATTTGTACAAAAAAAACTGCACGGAAACAATCTATCCAATTCATACCACAAAAAAAACCCAACTTCAAACAGCTCACTCTGCACATCCTGTGTAAATATGAGCCAGAGAATACAGTAATCCAAAACTGCTTGTGGTGTTACAGCTTCTATGTCAGATATCCATACTCGCTTTCTCCACTGAGAGACTAAACGGCGGATGAAAACACTTCCACATATGGTTAAAAGATGTTACACGCTAGCAGAAAGTGTGTGCAAAAGTCCAGACTGATCCTTTAGATTACTCTGGTAGTAATCGGTGCAGCAGGAGGTGGAGAACTGTAGGTTTGAGACAGGCTGCTACTTGTGGCTTTTAGGTTGTAGGGCTTTTGTTAGACATAACGGTTCAGTTTCCTTGTGAACAAATTTAGGTCATGTAAGCCACTATTGGGTTTGTGAGACAACAGAAAAAAGAGCAAAATGGTCAGGGCAGTTCATTTCATTGCATTTGAATGAATAAGTATGGATTTATTCGGAATTTGAATATCGCAGTATGCAGTAGTCATACTGCACTCTGATGATGCATAAAACCACAGTGTAGAATATTTGATATGATTCTCAGGATATTCAGCTTTTGTGCAGGAAAATGAAACTTGCTTCTTTGTGGTTCTTGCTGATGTGCAAGTTGCCATTTACATGCATGTCTGTCCATACTCATATATCACATATTGTGTTGGATGTACCTTTAAGAGTATGGGCTAAATTACATCAGTACTGAGACTAACCTACAGTAAACAAAAAGAGAGAGATTGTCAATTTTAAAGCAAATATAATCAAATACCAAACATAGCCAGATGTTGAATAGTGTTGATGTTTGCTAGCCTGAAAACAAAGTCCCTTGCAGGCAGCATCTGCAGCTAATGGTAGCATGCTGAGTAGTTTGTGGAGGGCTCTCCATTGAGGTTTTCATCTTTGATGAAGATGTGCTAATCCTAGTTTTTTATGGCGTTTTAATGGTACCAACTGCTGACCAGAGCAGAGCTAACGGAGCAGAATTTTTCACTCGTATTGATATCTTATGATAGTATCACATCTTAGGTAACTGACTCTTTACAATCTGCAACTGAATTATACTGAAGTCAAAGCATCCACAAAAAATGACTGAATTTCGTGGCAAGGAGTAAAATCTAAGCATTGAAATCTTCATCTACTTAAATTAAACAGCAATTCATACAACTTAACAAAGGACCAGTGGTTCACCAACAGTGTAAAGAAAGATTGTTTCTTTACATTTGCATATAGAAACAGCTCTTTCTACAGTCAGATATATATATATATAAGAAATGTCCCTCTCACCCTTGTAGGGTGGTATCTGTGTGTCATCCTCAAGCTCGGGTCCTCTACCAGAGGCCTGGGAGTCTGAGGGTTCTGCGCAGTATCTTAGCTGTTCCTAGGACTGCGCTCTTCTGGACTGAGGCTTCAGATGTTGTT
Organism: Antennarius maculatus; assembly: GCA_013358685.1. Classification (NCBI taxonomy): domain Eukaryota; kingdom Metazoa; phylum Chordata; class Actinopteri; order Lophiiformes; family Antennariidae; genus Antennarius; species Antennarius maculatus. The sequence continues at coordinate 22,026,066 of CM023606.1, forward strand.
CCAGGAATCTGCTGGAGCCACTCTTCCAGTTTGGGGGTCACTGCCCCAAGTGCTCCTACTACCACGGGGACCACATTAACCTTGACCTTCCACATCTGTTCCAGCTGTTCTTTCAACCCTTGATACTTCTCAATCTTTTCATGTTCCTTCTTCCTGATGTTGGCATCAGCTGGAATCGCCACATCTATCACCACTGCTCTCTTCTGCTCTTTGTCCACCACCACTATGTCCGGTTTGTTAGCCAGCAGCTGTTTGTCAGTCTGGAAGCTGAAGTCCCACAGGATCTTAGCCTTGTTGTTCTCAACCACCTTTGGTGGTATGTCCCATTGGGATTTGGGTACTTCTAGTCCATACTGGGTACAGATGTTCCTGTACACTATCACAGCTACTTGGTTGTGCCTCTCCATGTATGCTGACCCAGCTAGCATCTTGCACCCTGCTACCACATGCTGGACTGTCTCTGGGGCTTCTTTACATAGCCTGCACCTTGGGTCAGATCTACTGTGGTAGATATTGGCCTCTATTGCTCTTGTACTTAGGGCCTGTTCTTGTGCTGCTATGATCAGTGCCTCAGGGCTGTCTGTCAGTCCAGCTTTATTCAGCCATTGGTAGGTCTTCTTGATATCAGCCACTTCCTCTATCTGACGGTGGTACATGCCGTGTAGGGGCTTGTCCCTCCATGTTGTCTCCCCCTCCTCTTCCTCCTCCTCAGGTTTCTGCTGTCTAAGGCATTCACCAAGCAGTTCGTCTGTTGGGGCCATCTTCCTGATGTACTCTTGGATCTTTGATGTTTCATCCTGGACAGTGGCCCTGATGCTCACTAGTCCTCGGCCCCCCTCTTTCCGCTTAGTGTACAGCCTCAGGGTGCTGGACTTGGGGTGAAACCCTCCATGCATGGTGAGGAGCTTTCTAGTCTTAATATCTGTGGCTTCTATCTCCTCCTTTGGCCAGCTTATGATCCCAGCGGGGTATCTGATGACTGGGAGTGCATACATGTTGATGGCTCGGGCCTTGTTCTTGCCATTCAGCTGACTTCTCAGGACTTGCCTTACTCTCTGGAAGTATTTGGCTGTGGATGACTTCCTTGTGGCCTCCTCATGATTGCCATTAGCCTGTGGGATTCCAAAGTATTTGTAGCTGTCCTTGATGTCTTCTATCCTGCCCCTTGGTAGGTCAACCCCTTCAGTTCTGATCATCTTGCCCCTTCTAGATACCATCCGGCCACATTTATCTAATCCGAATGACATCCCTATGTCGTCGCTGTAGATCCTGGTGGTGTGGATCAATGAGTCAATTTCTCGCTCATTCCTGGCATACAGCTTGATGTCATCCATGTAGAGGAGGTGGCTGATTGTTGTCCCGCTTCGGAATCGGTATCCATAGCCACTCTTTGTGATGATGTGACTGAGGGGGTTCAGGCCTATGCAGAACAGCAGTGGTGATAGTGCATCTCCTTGGTATATGCCGCACTTGATGTTAACTTGGGCAATTGGCTGGGAGTTAGCCTCTAGGGTTGTCTTCCACATCCCCATTGAGTTCTGGATGAAGGCTCTTAGTGTCCTGTTGATCTTATACAGTTCCAGACATTCCAGTATCCATGTGTGTGGCATTGAATCATAGGCTTTCTGGTAGTCTATCCAGGCGGTGCACAAGTTGGTCTGCCTGTTCTTACAGTCTCTGTGTACTGCTCTGTCCACCAGTAGCTGGTGCTTGGCTCCCCTGGTGTTACTACCAACTCCTTTTTGTGCCCCGCTCATGTATTGATCCGTGTGCCCACTCATCTTAGCCGCTATGATGCCTGACAGGAGCTTCCATGTCGTACAGAGACAGCTTATTGGCCGGTAGTTGGATGGTGTAGATCCCTTCTGTGGGTCTTTCATGATCAGGACTGTCCTGCCTTCAGTCAACCATTCTGGGTGCGTCCCATCCCTTAGCAGCTGGTTCATCTGTGCTGCTAGGCGCTCATGGAGTGCTGTCAGCTTCTTTAGCCAGTATGTATGGATCATATCGGGGCCCGGTGCTGACCAACTCTTCATCTTTGACACTCTTTCTTGGATGTCTGCCATTGAGATGGTTACTGGTTCTTGTTCTGGGAGGCAGCTGTGGTCAGTCCTCAGGTCCACTAGCCACTGGGCATCAGTGTTGTGTGATGCTCCTCTTTCCCATATGCCCTTCCAGTATTTTTCCACCTCAGCTCTTGGTGGGTCTGGCTGGCTGCTATTTCCCTGCCACTGAGAGTACACCTTTGCTGGTTGAGAGGAGAAGGTCTTGTTTATTCTCCTGGACTCCATCTCCTTGGTGTATCTCTTCAGTCGGGTAGCCAGAGCTGTTAGTCTCTGTTTGGCAGTTTCGAGTGCTTCAGGTATGGAGAGCTTGCTGTATTTCCTGGGTACCCCTTTATTCACCATATTCCCCTTCTGCAGCTCGGCTAGCTGGCTGACTTCTCTCCGTGTCGCCTTTATCTTGGCCTCTAACCGTCTCTTCCATGAAGGGTATTGTTTGTCATGCCCTGTGTTGATCTTATATCCCAGCATCTCGAGGATTACTGTTGCTGTACTGTGAATCAGCTTGTTGGTCTCAGTTATGTTCCCTGTGGGGATGGTTCTTATCGCAGCATTCACATCTTCTAGCAGATCTTCTGAAGGTACTTGACAACTTAGCCTCGGTATTTTTCGGAGGCTCCAGGTTTCCATTTGGGTCACGATCTTCCTTCTCAGGTCAGCAGCTCTTGTGTTGAGCCTCTCTATGTCTCTTGGGGCTTGGTACCCAATCTCGGATTGTGGGGGGGATGGTGAAATCCCCCCCACAATCCGAGATTGGGTACCTGGCTCCCCCTTGCCGTAGCATTGTTGTAGTATTTCATCGATCTCTAGTTGTGATAGCAGTTTTCGGTTACGGATGTTGGAACACTGGGCTAACAGCTGTTTCTTTGTTAGCCTTGATTGTGGGTTTCGAAGCATCCATTGGTCCCACATCCGCCCCATATACCCCCTCGCTCTGGGGTTACTCGTGTAGTAGCATTCCAACAACTCCGTATTCTCCGCCCTTGTCCATGTGTGTCTTGTTCCAGTAACCCATTTCTCGTCAGCTTGCCCTGGTTCCCTGGCAGCTGACGCGGACCTTGTTAACCCGGGCGACGTCCGAGCCGGTATGACTCTGTCTGTGTGTTCACTCATTGTTGAGGTAGGCTGGTATAGCATTAAGGGTCTTGCCCAAGGACCCTCACTGGATAGTGTCTGCCATGTCTGGGGTTCGAAACCACGCCCTCCTGCATTCCTGGCCACGCCCCTCCTGGTTTGTGTAAGTTGACTGGATAGTGTTTGTCCCGACTATATATCCAGCTGCTATATATATATATATATATATATATATATATATATATATATATATATATATATATATATATATATATATATATATATGAAGGTCAAGGTTAATGTGGTCCCCGTGGTAGTAGGACCACTTGGGGCAGTGACCCCCAAACTGGAAGAGTGGCTCCAGCAGATTCCTGGAACAACATCTGAAGCCTCAGTCCAGAAGAGCGCAGTCCTAGGAACAGCTAAGATACTGCGCAGAACCCTCAGACTCCCAGGCCTCTGGTAGAGGACCCGAGCTTGAGGATGACACACAGATACCACCCCACAAGGGTTAGAGGAACATTTATATATACACATTACTTTTGTAGCATTCAAGCTGAATGCCTAAGTCACAGCAATTGATTAATATTAGCAATGTGTCCAATCCTACATCTTAACCATAATGACTTAGGCCATTGAGGTGCTGTGGGTATGGCGGGGGAGGGTGTCCACTAAAATCTTACCATGCAGCGCAAACAACAAAGACAAAAGTGTCCTTGTACAATATGCAAAATATGATTTTATTAGTTGTGATACTTTGGACCAGCACCAAACAAGAGCAAAAAGTAATAGGTTCTGTTTGAGTTTCACCCAGCATCAGTAAGAGGTATAAGCACCCAAATACTAACAGTACAGTACTTTCTTACCTAACCCTCGCTGATCATGGCAGAACACAACTGTAAGGAATGTGACAAATTTAAAGATGGAAAATGTTCAGTCCTCTGTAGATGTTGTTTCAGGGAAACATTCTCCCCAGCTGATGGACATTAAAAATATCTGATTCACATTTTGGTTTCATGCTTTTGATCAAAGTTTACTATAAATACTTTTTGCCTTTGAGTTCTGACATTACTTCATCTAACATGAAATGAGGAATTAATGATTGCAGGCATCAACTCTGTTTCTCGTGAGTATTTTGGTACAAAAACACCAGAATATTTAAGTAGTCATTCTATTCTCCATGTTGTACAATATGCAGTTATAGGAGATTAAGTTGCTTTGCACATGGATTTTGCGAAACAATTACTCTTTGCAGAAAGTAAACATTCATTTGACAGGAGCACAAAGTGTGGCACAGAATTATATTCCAACTGGTTAGAAATGCACAACCACTACATAGCTTCCATACGGTACGCAGCCTCTGGTAGAGACTAACTGCCAGCAAAACCCACAAATTAAAATGTAAAGCTGGTCTAAGCACCACCTTGATGAAATCCCATATTAAACCGAGCAGGAAGTCAATGTGCACTGGAGGGAAAGAGAGCAAAGCCAAGCCAACAGGGAGCTGTGCCTCCTATCTCTGCTCTCTTCCCTTATTTTTTCCTTCCAAATATCATTACCTGATGCCCACCCTGTTTCTTTCCCTGACCCCCCTCAAGTTTCTTACCACCCTCCATGGCTATCTGCTTCCCCTTTCCTGCCTTACCATAACTGTACCAATCTTTCTCCACAATTTGTCTCTTCCCTCCTCCTTCCCCCCTCCCTCAGGTTGTTTCTTCCTTCCCCTATCTCTGGGTGCCACATCTGGCAGCTTTCAAACTCTAGAATAGGCCTGCCTGGCTGAGAGAGAGAGAGAGTGTGTGAGATAATCGCACTAATCCCTCCGCCATCCTGGAGGCTATCACACTACTCTATAACCCTCTAATCCCTCTAATTCCCTCAAACTCTGCAGTCATCCTCTCTGTCAGACACATTGGGATCCTTATCACCACGCAAGGGCTGAAGGCGCTGTGTGTGTGTGTGTGTGTGTGTGTGTGTGTGTGTGTGTGTGTGTGTGTGTGTGTGTGTGTGTGTGTGTGTGTGTGTGTGTGTGTGTGTGTGTTCATTTGTGTATGTGTCTCAGTTGCTTCCTTTTAACCAGTGAGGGATGTCTGCAGCCTTGCAGCCAGACTGACCTAACCCAAGCTTTGGGGAACTTCAGGAAACGCATCCTGAAGGTAAACATTTTCCCTCCTTCTTTGTGCATTTGATGTCTCCAATTAAAGTGTTGTATGACATTGTTACCCCTGTCCTCCCCCTCCTCACTTTCTCTGTCTGTTTGCTATGTTCTTGAGGAAGGGAGAAGACGCGAAAAATGCAGCGAAGATGTGATGCATGAAATCTGTGATCATCCAACACATTTTAGACGCAGATTTGCAGGGGATGGGATTTGGAAGGGACTTGCTCCAGAACAAGGATTGTAAACACTTGTTCACATCTCAACAGATATGCTGATTGATGTATTAATGGTGCTCGGGCAAGAGAGAAGACAGCATGTTGTCAAGTGTAATACTAATTCAGCTCCTGTTATCAAGTGCAGGAAGAAAGATGACCAACGCCTGCGAAAAATCTCAGAAGGGAGGGCTGCAAGGGTTAGTGTGTGTGTGTGTGTGGTGTGTGTGTGTGTGTGTGTGTGTGTGTGTGTGTGTGTGTGTGTGTGTGTGTGTGTGTGTGTGTGTGTGTGTGTGTGTGTGTGTGTGTGTGCGTGTGTGTTTGTGTTATTCATCACTGCTTGCCAAAAAGTCCGAAAATAGTCTACAATGCATATATGGACTGAATTTATAAAATTTGTTTTCTCCTAATATCAAAGTTAAAATTAATACTGTTTACAATTTTTGTGGCTCCGCAATGCACTGGAGACACATTCGGGGTGAACTCCGCCTCTCACTCATAGTCAGCTGGGATAGGTTCCAGAGGCTGTAGACAAGACTGTTACGGTTGTTTCTTTTACAATGAAATGGACGGATAAATGTTTACAATTATGTCTTATTAGTTGTTTTTTTTTTTGTTGTTTTTTTTTTAATTTTTAGAAAATATATCAGTTTTACCTATTAATATTCTGGATGATAATAATGGATTCATTGACTGAAAGAGATGTTTTCAGTTAATAGGCCAAAATGCATTCAGACGGGACCAGGCATACAAACATTTATATTCAAATTAAACGGTATCACAAAGAAAACTTCAGGACAAGTTGACTAATCTCAGTTTTACCAAATCTGGTCACTAAAATGCCAGCTTGTCGTCATTACAGCGTTAAAGCAAACAAAGGTCATGTCATTTATATGCAACAGCTGACATGCGGTTGTCTTAAAGCGTCATGTGATAGCGCATTTCTTAAGGTTGTACAGTAATGTGACAGTGACTAAAAGCAGGTAAAGAAAAAAGATTTTACTTGTGTTGTATGTTGCGTTCTATGTTTTAGTGTTTTGGAACTTTCCTAAAGAAGCTATGATTGTTGAGATCCGCTACACTGGTTTTGGTCGGTTCCTCACTGGCTTCAGGAGGTACTGTATATGTCTTATGAAATGCAGATTGAAGTGAAGTGTTTAGCCACAGCATATTCCATGCTCCACATGCAAACAGCTGTTTCATGATTGTATAATTGCTCCAGTACTCTGTTTCATGGTCCAAAGCCACATCACATGCAGTCTACTGAGGTTCCAGTGCATGGCATGTTTATAGGAAACCTCTTCCCACTATGTGGGGAAGTGAAATAGTGGATGTCTGTAGTATTTTTGCATTGGTTGTATTTTCCCAATTTTAGGTTTCCTCTAAAACAAATCAATCTAATTTAATAAGATGGATGTTTATAAACCTGTCACTGATCATGATGAGAATGATGGGGGCATCTATGTGTGGTCTCATGCAGTGAGCAGTGAAGAGTGTGATGATGATGATGATGATGATGATGATGATGATGATGATGATGATGATGATGATGATGATGATGATGATGATGATGAAATGACTGGTTGCTGTTAGAAGAGGAAAGGGTTGCAAACCACGGTTGTCCTGTAGCTTGATGTATGTTACATGAGTCCAGAAAAGTAACAATAATGAAATGATCATCCAATAGGAATTGTAGAAAGGAGCTATACTTCAATCAATGTATTTCGAAACAATCTTCTATTACCTTTCCAAAATAACATCCACAAATCTGTTAAACAGTCTTATTTTTGTTCTGAGTGGATAAATGACCTCTTTTTCCCAGTGACCCACTGATGGAGGTGTATTGGTGCACCAGCACTGCCAACGGTCTGGAGGAAATAGCATTCTTCAAAACTGAAACAGCTGTTTATTAAGATCAGGCAAATAATTTCAATAGTTTATTTGGAGTTCAGTTATGTCAGTCTCTTTGAAGTAGACATTTAGAGATTGAAGTTGAGCTTATATCATTTGAAATGCCATTGCATAAGCCCTACACACCCTTTGATAGAAGTACTGTATGACCATCTGTAGTGTGGCTATCATCGCTTGAGTGCATACTTTGTATCTTTAAAAAAGAAGTTTTTCAGTGGTTTCAACATTTAGTGTTGTCCTCCTAGAGAGGAATGCAAATAGTTTTTATAAGATCCAGTTACGTTCCATGACCAATGACGTGACCTTCACTCTCTTTCATGCACTGAGGAAAGTCACTGAACCAAAGCCTCAGCATTTTTGCTCAGGCTTTGGTCCATCATCTATCCATCCATCGTCTATCCATCTATTTTATATCTACCCAATTATTCTTCCTTTTGTTGAAGAGAAGATGAGAAGACAGCGGGCACCCAAGCCTTGTCTCTTACATCCTTCACTTTGCCAGTGAAATACAGCAGCTGATGACACTTCCACCCATTTTCTGAAGACTCTGTGGCTGTGGCAGTGATGTGAGTGCTGGCGTAGGAGCTAATGCTAGAAATTGAGCAGGGTTCACGGAAGAGAGACAGCTCATCAAGCCGGGGAGCCAGCCAAGTGGAGTGTGACAAATCTCCATTTACCATCAGCACATAGGGGCAAGGATAAAATTAGAAACTCTGCTTCTTCTAACTCCCCACTGCTAATTCCATTTCGTGCAAATTAATAAGTGTTTTTGTCCTCCTCCCGTCGCTTCACCCCCATATCTCGTTCACTTTCACTCTCATTCCCTCCCTCATCTGCTCTCCTTGACGAATCGTATTATCTCAAGGAGTAAAATAAGCTCATACACTAGTAATGAGACATTGTTAGGCAAATCCCAAGTCAGTTCCAGCATTGTTTATAGAATAAATGCCTGATTATCAGCTTGAGAAGTGTGTCTGTGTGTATGAGAGAAAACAAGTGTGCTGCAGTTGGCTGCAGGGCAAGATACAACTTGTTTTATGCTGCTGTTGTTCTTTTGTCATCATCATTATCATTTCATAGTTGATGAGAAAACACTCCTGATAATTTGGAAATTCATTATAAGAAATGACCCAGTGTAAATTGAAGCAAATGCAGCAGTATGTTAATGATCTTCTGGTTAAGCCTTCTCTTGTAAATGGATGTATTTTCCTGTGAAATGTATGTTAATTTGCTTTTTGCATACTGAGAAGACCTTATGGTGCTATTTTGTCAAATCTGAATATTAGTTTCAAACAAAATTGACATAGTTTGGATTAGACAATTCTTTCTGTTGGTCGATGCATCATTTTCTGAATACTGACGTGAATGTGTTAGTACAGGTAAATGTAAATATATAAATATTAATATATATATAAATGATAAATATAATAAATATATTTCTTTCTTCCCAACTCTTTCATTCCCTATATTTTCCTTTCATTACATAAAAAAATGGTTGTTATATTTTATATTTATAGTGCAATTAAATTACCCATGGGCAGCAGGGTGGTGATGTTGCCACACAGCAAGAAGGTCTGTGATTCAATTGCATCTGGGGCCTTTCTCTGTGGAGTTTGTATGTTCCCCTGATATCTGTCTGGGTTCTCATTTGGTTCTCTGTCTACTGCCAAAACCATGCAGCATAGGATGAATTGGTTACTCCAGAATTATCCATGGTGTGAGCATGAGTGGTCGTCTGTTTTTCTGTGTGGTCCTGCGATGAATCCAGCAATTGGTCCAGGGTATACTCCTCCTCTCACCCATAGGCTCAAGTATAACCCATGACCCGGATTCAGATAAACAGATGAAGATAGGATGGTGTAAACCTCAATGTTTAACATGTTTTAATCTTACTAAAAAAACAAGATAACAGAAATGTCCACTTAGATATTGTATTAATTTACAAAAAATAGCAGAATGCTATATTTCACTTGCATCATACTGTAGAATAGCAACAGCACCACATAGGAGTGAACAACACAGCCAGTTCATCTGAGTTTCTTCCTATATTTGATTCAGTTTTGTCCTTCCTCACATGCTAGCTTTATCATGCTGATTGTTTAAGATAGGAGTAATCAATAAAATGTTCAAAAATATGTAATGATCAGTCATTATTGTGCCAGTAATGACTCACATCTTAGTTGTGCCCAGAGATTTAGAGTAGTGCTTAAACTTATCTCCCTAATAAGCCAGCGATTAGCAGTAAGCACTGGAAGGGAAAAATACCAGATCAATAGAGCAGCAGAAAGAATTGATGGGCTGCTCTAGAGTGGTTTCTAGGCCTGCTGCCTGCCAACAGGCTCCTTAAAAGCTTTGTTAGTCCATCATTAGCTATCATCACCGAACATGCATTTCTGCTCTGTCACTGAAAGTGACATGTTAATGCTGCCTTACTAATGAATGTGATTGTAACAGCAATGAATGTGATTCTATTTCATTAAGCTGTTATAAATTAAATTCAAGAACTGATCTGAATCCATGTAAATGTAACTTTTAAATTTGTCCAGCGGATAAAATACAGGAAATGTTATATACTAATGGGATGCCTTCACGGTGTGAGGTTCATGAGATGTGCACAGTAGTATTTGCATTTTCATTTCATTCCAGTATGGGTCAACTCTGAGTTTTACTGTAGAAAATGTATTTGTTGCTATCATTTTTCAACACCTCAGCTACAGTCTGTCACAGGCACATAGATTCTGACTCAGATAGCCTATCACAGTGATTATTCATAAAGTCTGAATTTAGTTACTCATATACACTGGCAGAAAGAGGAAAAGACAAGATAAGCATTCTGTATGCTGTCCCTATACTCTTACCACGAAAGACACAGCGATGATTTCCATTGATAACAAGTACAGCCGCATTTTCTGAGAATAATAAGGTACTCAAGAATCTCTGTGAGAACAATCACCTTGACACTTCATGCACAGAAAGTACATTTTTTCATTTAGCTGATGGAAACAGTAGCAATTTTAAGCTTGCTGCTGAAATTCTTCTCTTACATGTTACATTAATGCAGATAAAACCAGAGAGTCACCAGAGCAGCAAATTCCATATCAGTCTTCACATGGTAAGCATCAGGAAGAGACTGTAAATTGTTAGGTAATAACTTACAACTTGTCACATTTGTGTTTCCTGATTAAAACATTGCAATGTTGCATTAACTAATGAAAATTTAAGTTTGAAGAAACAGTATTTGCCCAATACATGTTCTCAAACCCAAACACAAAGTGCTGACACCTTCTGCTCTATCTCGTATCTGTCCCTATCTTGCATGATGTGGTGTGCCGTGTCTTGCGTCATTGGCAGCATCAAACCAGGACAGCTATCGCTCTAAACGTTTGCTCTCTTGTCTAAATAGTAGTTTGAGCTCATTTGTGCACCAAAGGTTGTGCTGGTCTTTCAGCTTATTTTTTAAACAGCTCTGATAAATCTCAATGTTCGTAAGGAGGATGGTTGCTGTTTTTTCATTGATGGATTCTGGACCTCTATGCTGTGTGTAAAAAAACAAAAATAAAAGATGAGCAGCTCATGTGTTAACATGCTGTGTGTCTTGAAGAGGCACACTTGTCAGCAGCATTCACCACGCTACAAACCACACACCACAGGCACATTGCTTTTTAAAGAGCAATGGGCCCAGGGCTGGTACACTTGACTTTTGAAAGATGACATGCTATTTAGCCAAATTCCTGTTATAGCCATAGCACACCTACACACCTATGAATGATGAAGAGAATGATGAACACCTTTGCTCCCTACACCTACTTTGCAGATAGATTTCGCAACACTTAACCAGCGAAATGGAGTTAAACACAATTTCAATGCCTATATCACCTATACATTTCCTAAATATTGCACATTATTAGTGTTAGTCAGTGACCTTGATATGGTTTAGTTTAGTTTTTTTAATTATTATCTTAAAATAATTACCATCTGACAGTAATTGAGAGCATCATTATCACCTTGCTGTTCCATTTAGCTCTCATTTGGTCTCCATCAACCACATGCAGTGTCCAAGTTTTAATTACTACATGTCAGTACTACTCTAAGAGTACTACAGATGCAGTATTTGCTTTGAGGAAGAGTACTACAGATGCAGTATTTGCTTTGAGGATGTTGATAGAGAAGTACAGAGAAGGCCAGAGGGAGCTGCATTGTGTTTTTGTAGATCTGGAGAAAGCTTATGACAGGGTGCCCAGAGAGGAACTGTGGTATTGTATGAGGAAGTCTGGAGTGCCAGAGAAGTATGTTAAAGCGGTGCAGGACATGTATGAGGACTGTAAGACAGTGGTGAGGTGTGCTGTAGGTGTGACAGAGGAGTTCAAGGTGGAGGTGGGACTGCATCAGGGATCAGCTCTGAGCCCCTTCTTGTTCACTATGGTGATGGACAGGCTGACAGACGAGGTTAGACAGGAATCTCCATGGACTATGATGTTTGCAGATGACATTGTGATCTGCAGTGAGAACAGGGAAGAGGTGGAGGAGAAGCTAGAGAGGTGGAGGTTTGTCCTGGAAAGGAGAGGAATGAAGGTTAGCCGCAGTAAGACAGAGTACATGTGTGTGTGAATGAGAGGGACCCAAGTGGAAGAGTGAGGTTACAGGGAGAAGAGATCAAGAAGGTGGAGGATTTTAAGTACTTAGGGTCAACAGTCCAGAGCAATGGAGAGTGTGGAAAAGAGGTGAAGAAGCGTGTGCAGGCAGGATGGAATGGGTGGAAAAAAGTGTCAGGTGTGATGTGTGATAGAAGAGTTTCAGCTAAAATGAAAGGAAAGGTGTACAAAACTGTGGTGAGACCAGCGATGTTGTTTGGTCTAGAGACAGTGTCACTGAGGAAAAGACAGGAGGCAGAGCTGGAGGTAGCAGAGATGAAGATGCTGAGGTTCTCTCTGGGAGTGACCAGGAAGGATAGGATCAGGAATGAGTACATCAGAGGGACAGCACATGTTAGAGGTTTTGGAGATAAAGTCAGAGAGGCCAGACTGAGATGATTTGGACATATCCAGAGGAGAGATAGTGAATATATTGGTAGAAGGATGCTGAGTTTTGAACTGCCAGGCAGGAGGCCTAGAGGAAGACCAAAGAGGAGGTTTATGGATGTAGTGAAAGAGGACATGAAGGTAGTTGGTGTGAGAGAAGAGGATGCAAAGGACAGGGTTAGATGGAGGCAATTGATTCGCTGTGGCGACCCCTGAAGGGAAAAGCCGAAAGGAAAAGAAGAAGATGTCAGACATTCAAAATCAGATGCGCAGGTTAAACATATCCAAAAATATCATGTCTATGTTATGAAAGTCATTTGAAAAAGTAATCGCTGCGCTTCCTAGAATAGCTTCAGCCTATGCTATACTCAGTAAGTACTCAGAGGACTCACAAAGAATTCTGCCTTGTGTTTGGCTTGTAACCACAGGTGCAGAAAATGTGTCATCTTTTAAGAGAGCGATTGATTGGCGACAGTTCTGAGTGAGGAGAGCAAAGTCTCATGGGACTGTTAATGTTGAAGGTAAACAGTGATATTTTAGTGATGTTTTGTTAATGTTTCAATGTGGATTGTATAGGACAAGGATGTTGTGATAAACTACGACCTCGACAAGATCTCTACTATATTCTGCATCAGATCTGTAAAATAGAACATTTGATGTTAGAAATAAAGATGTTATGGGCACAAGTTGATGTTAGCATCCAATATGTGTTAGCCATTTTAGCTAATAACTAGAATATGCTATTCACTATTTAGCAAGATAATATTAATGTTGATTCATGCTGACAAAAAACTGTCTAATTTTCTGAAATCTGCAATATACATTTGCTAACTGCAACTCATCATGTCTCTTAACATGACAGAATGACAAGAAACTCTTAATTGGTAATAATTGGTAAATGGCAATAATATCAGCACCTTCATTAAAACACTTTCTGCTATTTGGTTATAGTAAATGTGTTATTGTTAAAAAAACAAAATGTTTTTTGTTTATTTCCACAATGCAAGGAGAAAGAGAGAGAGAAGACTCTCTGGGAGATGAGAGAGACCAGACGAGATGAAGACGAGGCAGAGAGACAGGATCCAGGAGGTCAAATCCCAGAATGTCATTCTTTTGATTTAGAGAAGATAGACACATGTCTTAACCAATGTAGCCGCAAGAGGGCACAAGCCAGTGTCTTATTGTGCCGGTCCCAAGCCCGGATAAATACAGAGGGTTGCGTCAGGAAGGGCATCCGGCATAAAACTTTTGTCAAATCAAAGATGCGAATCAAACCTATGACTTCCATACCGGATCGGTCGAGGCCCGGGTTAACAACGACCGCCATCAGCGCTGTTGACCTACAGGGCGCCGGTGGAAATTGGATTACTGTTGGTCGAAGAAAGAGAGGAGGAAAGTGCATTCGCACGAAGAAAGAGAAGAGGAGCGCCAAGAGTATAGGACTGAGAGTAGGGACGTTGAATGTTGGAACTATGACAGGAAAACGTAGAGAGTTGGTAGACATGATGCAGAGGAGGAATGTAGACATACTGAGTGTCCAGGAGACCAGATGGAAAGGTAGCAAGGCTAGAAGTTTAGGAGCAGGGTTCAAGTTGTTCTATCATGGTGTAGATAGGAAGGGAAATGGAGTAGGAGTTATCTTGAAGGAGGAGTTTGTTAGGAATGTCCTGGAGGTAAAAAGAGTGTCGGATAGAGTGATGAGTCTGAAGCTAGAAATAGAAGGTGTGATGTTCAATGTTGTTAGTGGGTATGCCCCACAGGTAGGATGTGAGCTGGAGGAGAAGGAGAAATTCTGGTTGGACTTTGATGAAGTGATGCAGAGCATACCTAGAAGTGAGAGAGTTGTCATTGGTGCAGACTTCAATGGACATGTTGGTGCAGGTAACTGAGGTGATGAGGAGGTGATGGGCAGGTTTGGTATCCAGGAGAGGAACGCAGAAAGACAGATGGTAGTTGACTTTGCAAAAAGGATGGAAATTGCTGTAGTGAATACTTTCTTCCAGAAGAGGCAGGAACATAGGGTGACCTATAAGAGTGGTGGTAGGAGCACACAGGTAGACTACATCTTGTGGAGACGATGTAACCTGAAGGAGATCAGTGACTGCAAAGTAGTGGTAGGCGAGAGTGTAGCCAAACAACATAGGATGGTGGTGTGTAGGATGACTCTGGTGGTGAGGAAGATGAAGAGGGCAAAGACAGAGCAGAGGACGAAATGGTGGAAGCTAAAAAAGGAAGGGTATTGCATGACCTTTAGGAAGGAGTTAAGACAGGCTCTGGGTGGTCAGGAGGTGCTTCCAGATTACTGGATAACTACAGCTAATGTGATCAGGGAGACAAGTAGGAGAGTACTTGGTGTGTCATCTGGGAAGAAAGTAGATAAGGAGACTTGGTGGTGGAATGAGGAGGTACAGGAGTGTATACAAAGAAAGAGGTTAGCTAAGAAGAAGTGGGACACTGAGAGGACTGAGGAGAGTAGACAGGAGTACAGGGAGATACAGCTTAAGGTGAAGGTAGAGGTAGCAAAGGCCAAACAAGAATCTTATGATGACTTGTATGCTCGGTTGGACAGTAAGGAGGGAGAGACTGATCTATACAGGTTGGCAAGACAGAGAGACAGAGATGGGAAGGACGTGCAGCAGGTTAGGGTGATTAAGGATAGGGATGGGAATTTGTTGACAGGTGCCAGTAGTGTGATGGGAAGATGGAAAGAGTACTTTGAAGAGTTGATGAACGTGGAAAATGAGAGAGAACAAAGACTAGAAGAGGTGACTGTTGTGGACCAGGATGTAGCAAAGATTAGTCAGGATGAAGTGAGGAGGGCATTGAAGAGGATGAAGAGTGGAAAGGCACCAGGTCCTGATGATATACCTGTGGAGGTTTGGAAGTGTCTAGGAGAGGTGGCAGTAGAGTTTCTGACTGGGTTGGTCAACATGATCTTAGATAGTGAGAAGATGCCTGAGGAATGGAGGAGAAGTGTGCTGGTGCCCATTTTTAAGAACAAGGGAGATGTGCAGAGTTGTGGCAACTACAGAGGAATAAAGCTGATGAGCCATACAATGAAGTTATGGAAAAGAGTAGTGGAAGCTAGATTAAGGGCAGAAGTGAACATTTGTGAGCAGCAGTATGGTTTCATGCCAAAAAAGAGTACTACAGATGCAGTATTTGCTCTGAGGATGTTGATAGAGGAGTACAGAGAAGGCCAAATGGAGCTGCATTGTGTTTTTGTAGATCTGGAGAAAGCTTATGACAGGGTGCCCAAAGAGGAACTGTGGTATTGTATGAGGAAGTCTGGAGTGTCAGAGAAGTATGTTAGAGCGGTGCAGGACATGTATGAGGACTGTAAGACAGTGGTGAGGTGTGCTGTAGGTGTGACAGAGGAGTTCAAGGTGGAGGTGGGACTGCATCAGGGATCAGCTCTGAGCCCCTTCTTGTTCGCTATGGTGATGGACAGGCTGACAGACGAGGTTAGACAGGAATCTCCATGGACTATGATGTTTGCAGATGACATTATGATCTGCAGTGAGAGCAGGGAAGAGGTGGAGGAGAAGCTAGAGAGGTGGAGGTTTGTCATGGAAAGAAGAGGGATGAAGGTTAGCCGCAGTAAGACAGAGTACATGTGTGTGAATGAGAGGGACCAAAGTGGAAGAGTGAGGTTACAGGGAGAAGAGATCAAGAAGGTGGAGGATTTTAAGTACTTAGGGTCAACAGTCCAGAGCAATGGAGAGTGTGGAAAAGAGGTGAAGAAGCGTGTCCAGGCAGGATGGAACGGGTGGAAGAAAGTGTCAGGTGTGATGTGTGATAGAAGAGTTTCAGCTAAAATGAAAGGAAAGGTGTACAAAACTGTGGTGAGACCAGCGATGTTGTTTGGTCTAGAGACAGTGTCACTGAGGAAAAGACAGGAGGCAGAGCTGGAGGTAGCAGAGATGAAGATGCTGAGGTTCTCTCTGGGAGTGACCAGGAAGGATAGGATCAGGAATGAGTACATCAGAGGGACAGCACATGTTAGAGGTTTTGGAGATAAAGTCAGAGAGGCCAGACTGAGATGGTTTGGACATGTCCAGAGGAGAGATAGTGAATATATTGGCAGAAGGATGCTGAGTCTTGAACTACCAGGCAGGAGGCCTAGAGGAAGACCAAAGAGGAGGTTTATGGATGTAGTGAAAGAGGACATGAAGGTAGTTGGTGTGAGAGAAGAGGATGCAAAGGACAGGGTTAGATGGAGGCAATTGATTCGCTGTGGCGACCCCTGAAGGGAAAAGCCAAAAGGAAAAGAAGAAGAAGAAGAAGACACATGTCTTAACCAACTGTCCCTAAATGTACATTATTATAATAATGAAGATAATGAACAAAATCAATAACTTGTTTTTGACATGGATGTAGAGTCACATTGTCTAGAAGAATGTCTTAATTAAGTGACCATCAACATTAACTTTGTCAGTGAAAATGTTGTTTTTGCTATAGTTCTCATTTCTCCTCATTTTCCTAGGGTGAGGACAAATATTAATGAATTTACATTTAAATCCAGGAACCAAAAGAGGTGTCAGTGGACAGCTGAGCCAATCACCTGACAAGAGTGATACCAGTCTGCCGGTGCCTTAATAATTCAAACGAAGTTCTGCTGGCATTCACAATATCAGTGCTCACTGAGCCATTTGTAGACTATCCCTCAGGGCTCAATGGTTATTAAAGACAAAAATTATATATTCATAACACAGGATATTGCTGCTTGTTTATTTATAGCTTGCTTCTATTTTTCAGTAGTATTTTGTCAGCTGACTTCCAAGCTATCTACCTTGCTTTGCCTCAGGCCATATATACCTATCCCTTCCCCCAAAAGGCGAAAAAAAAGAAAAAAAAAAACATCTCAGGAATGACTAAATTGAAAGTGCGGTTTTTCCATTATTTTCAGGTTTGACCACAGCCAGGCTATTTCCGTGTTTGATTGTGCCCAGACTTTGCAATGAGGATGTTTCCTTCTTCCAGTGCCTTCCAGACAGCTTGTTTGGTTCAGCTGATGTCAAGGGACTGCAGAGGATGCCGGAGAGTGTGTGTCTAACATTGTTCACTATATTTAGGGACTTTCAAGGACAAGCTGATACCATCACACTCTGACCAATGCATGCTTGTATGTGTATGCAAGCAATGAAGTTCATGTTTTTATGTTATGGTTTCCAATAACACCACAGTTTTTGTTTCATTGGTGTTAAAATGTATTTTTTAACATAAATTTGTATGCACAGGTTTGCACACACACACATACACACATACTTTAGCATCTGCATCAAACACCTGTGCAGAATAAAATACAAAATACTGCATAGATTTCATTGCAAATCTACGAGAAACTTTTAAAGTGCAAAGTGTTGGTAGCAATAACCGAAATCCTTAATGAGCAAAAGTGATTTTCACACATTTATAGACCCCCGCCACATCAGATATTCTATTCACTCTCTAAAAGCTGTTGTCACAGCACATTTGCTTCTACTTAACGCTCAACATTCACATAGACAGTGAAATCCTTGTTATTCAGAGTGATTAACAGGCAGAGAACAAAAAAAAATGTTAGACAAAAAGACTGTCTTCCGCAAGGCGTTTGTCTTCATTCGTCAGTGATGAGCCGCTCTGTTCTGCTGTGCACAGTATTCTGATTCTGATAGCAGTTGGCTCAGTATTGACAAGTCAATCAGTAAAGGTCAGCAGGTTTAGGGGATATGGGACACCTGAGCAGGACTTAATCTCCTTCGTCCTTTAAGAGAAGGATTTTGGATGAATAAGCAGGTGCTGGAAAGCTATTACTTGCACACCTCCCTGGTTTGTCATCAGCCAAGGGCAGGCATGCCTGGAGAAATGCCAGCTGTGTCTACGAACACACACTCTGGCACAGCAGAGCCAGAAGTTAGCCCCTGACATTTTGAATCTTTGATAGGTATCTTATGTAACCCCCTCTACTCTTTAACCTCTCCTCTTTGACTCACACCCTCTCCCCAGAAGGCCAGAAAAAGTATTGTAATGGGTGCACAGCTGTTGCACCCAACTCTGCTTAATGGAAACAATGTGCACATCTGTCATCTGTAACAGTGCATCATATCCCTAGGTGACATGAACATGTTTACAGCTCCACAGGACCCAAGAGTGTTAGAATTCTCCAAGTCTTTAATCAATTGAACATCAGTTCAGTGATGTCCATGAAATGCATAGATTTATGAAGAAAGGTAAAATGCTTTAAGGACAGAAAGAGTGACAGAAGTTCAGCAGCTCAACAACACAGTCACAATTGTATAAAGAAGCAGTCCTGATAAAAAGAGGCTAGACAGGATTGATGTGAAATGACTTAAATAGTCAATATTCCACAACAATCAAACTTGGTACCAAGGGGTAACACAAATGTATGATGTTTCTTTGCTCAAAACAGAATGTTCCAACTGTAGTGTGACCACAGGAGGAACATCAAGAAGTGTGCCAACAGGGGTTGCCAGTGGCAAAACAACAAGATAATAGCAACATGGCGTCAACACTGTAAGACTAAAGTGACGTACTTGTCCTGCAAGACACATAGGTTCACAAGCTTTTTGAGCTGCTCGCACAGATGGATTCCTGGAAAGGGTTATTCCAGAGGAGGTAAAAGGCCAATTTCTTTTTGTGTACAACTTAGTTTATCTGGCAGAAGCATTATTTATTTAACCTGTTTTCTTTCATTATAGACAAACTACCACTACTGTTCTGTTTTTATAATTTTGTTTCATTGTTTTGTCTTCCTTGCTTTATTTTATTCCATTTTATTTGTTAGGTTGTTGTACTCTTGTAGTTCTTGTAATTCTTCTGGGCTGTTATTAACCTTTCCCACAAGACAATATACTGGACTGTGGCAACAGTCTTGCTAACTTTTAACATGTTTTTAGTTGTTCGGACGGTGGAGCTATTGGTGGTCGGGGTTCCTTGCTTCAGCTCCACACTCCCCTTAGTTTGTGTGTGTAGTGGTAATTTTTGCACAACCTTCACATTTTGTATTTTTATCCTTTGTCTTTTGGTTTATGTTTTCTGTGTGTGTGTGTGTGTGTGTGTGTGTGTGTGTGTGTGTGTGTGTGTGTGTGTGTGTGTGTGTGTGTGTGTGTGTGTGTGTGTGTGTGTGTGTGTGTGTGTGTGTGTGTTGGGCATCGAGTTTGGTGTGTGCTCATGACCTCGATTGGCTCCCCGATTGCAGTTGTCCTGGTCATCCTGCAGGTAATTGAGACCTGATAGGTCCGTTGGTGTTTGTGTTGTTGGTTTTATTCTCTTTTAATAAAGTTTGTAGTCTAGGGGTAAGATTTTTGTTTCTGACCATTATTGAATCATCACTTGTGTCAATTTTCAATATCTGCGGCCTGTTGGTGAACTTAGACGATTCTCACAATTTAGTTATTTAATGTTCTCAGACTCTTTTCTGAATCCCCAGTTTGACAGCGGCTACACTTGCAACCAACTCTTCACCGCAAGAGAAATGATCTACTTTCCAACATACTTCTAAAGATCTGTAAAGTGGTGCTTCGAGCTAGTATGTTTAACTTGTTCTCAGTCCCAACTTAGCATGTTAGCACGCTGATAAATTAATACTAAAATCAAAGTATAATCAAGGTTTAATACATCAACAGTTTTCCAGACATTGGTCATGAAAGAAAGTATTTAACAATTTAAAACTGTGGCTGATGGGTTTACCAAAGTGAGCAAGGTTGTCTGCAAGTTGAGTTTGTGCTAATCATCTTATGGTTTTTGAGATATTTCACTGCTCTAGCCAACAGTGGTGGGCACTTTGCATTTCAGCCATAGATGGAATCTATTCATGGTTCCATGTTCACTTGGTAGTGCGCTGGCTGGCTGGCTGGCTGTTTTTTTTGTTGTTGTAATAAGCCAGCAAACCTTTCCAAAAGTAGATGATGTATGTTCAAAATGAGATGTTCAACTTATTGCAGAACAAGTGGGGATTGCTGGAGCCAAATCCCAGCTGACTTGTGGGCGAGAGGCGGGGGACACTCCGAGCATGACGCCAGTGCACTGTGGTCATATCTATTTATTACAAATAATACAGAATATTATTTCACGGGTGGGAATTTGCATTTCTTATTTGAAAATAAGCAATCAATCCATTAGCTCTGCGGTTGTATGTCACTATGGTGATGTTTTTAAAAGAGCCACCAGCATTCTGGTTGCTATTGTAATGTACGGTGTGAGCTAATCCTACAAAAGGACACAGAATGCTCATGTTAGAAATTAAATGTGTTGCTATTTTTTAGTTTATGAACCAGTTAGGCGTAACATCTGATCAATTTTTCGTTTTCTTTTAACAATTCTGAATTTATACGTTGTTAATAATTTTGGTCCTTCCAGGTCCTTATGAATTTAAGTTTTTCTGAGAATCACCAAATTCCAAATATGTTACATGAACTACATACTATAAGCAACCACATCAAAACATGATGAACTTATTGATTGCTCAATAGTTACTTTTCTCTTACTTAATCATTACTTATCAAATGAGGATAATCAGTCGTCTTAGCAATATTTTAAAGTTTTTCCGGTCTGTTTTTACAAAATATATTCAATCTGTGGGAGAAGAACAATGCAGAAATTGCTGAATCATGATAACATTGCTGTATGTTTGAAATTGAATGTGCTACCATGTTTAATTCATGACTCTGCATAAGAGCGCAGTGTTCTGACTGGTCTTTGTTAATGGCATATCTATAAACATTAAGTTGATGTTCAGTATTTCTCGTTCTGTTCTCCTTGCTTCTTCATCATTTTTGCTAAGGCAATGCTTCAGAACCGTCGAGCACATAGTAGTCCTCCAGTAGCCTCTTGCAGAACAAGAGATAGCCGGATGAGAGAAAGAAATGACTGAATGAAAGCAAAACAAAACAAAGCAAAATGTATAATTGGGACAAGGTGCCAGAGGAGAATGCATCCTGAGCTTGGCACATTCTGGAGAGCAATTAAAATTGAGGCAGACAAATCGGTGTGTCAGTGCTTCGACTAAATATGAGGCCAAATGCGTATTACAATGCTGACAAAATAGTTTTGTCAAACACTTTTGTTTATTGTACAAATTCAGCCATTTAGAAGCACTTAGCATACTCCAATGGCAGATGTTTGCCATTAGGAGGTAAATTTATGTGGGGTGTTGTATTATGCAAACATCAGCAGTCATGAGCCAGGAAATTAGGTACAGAAAATAAACATCGAAAAGAGATGTTCTCTATGAATTATAGTCAGTTTGGTCTCTTCACTGTCATTTATGTGCCCACAAATTACCCTAACTCTGTAAGGAATATTCCTCATAACAGTTAGACTTTCTCACAAAAAAGGAAAGACCTACTAAAGCTGCTCATAAAAGTTCTCTTCAAATGTTAGTGTTAATTAATGTAGTTATTTACTATTTGTTTATTTTGGATTACATAAAGCGATGTTTGTTTTCCATGTATGACGGATTTTTGTTATATTTAGAGATTCCTGAGGAATTGTTAAATTATTTCCTGGACATTGATCTTACAGAGCCAACACAGCATGCAGTAGTTGAAGTAATTTGTGAAGACAAGTGGATAACTTATTGGTTTACTAGCTGAGCTGTACCTAAGGGTGTCAGACAACTTAGCAACAGAATAAACCACTGAAACCATCCATCCATCCATCCATTCTCTACCGCTTATCCGGGGTCGGGTCGCGGGGGCAGCAGCTTGAGCAGGGAAGCCCAGACTTCTCTCTCCCTAGCCACTTCGTCCAGCTCCTCCGGGAGAATCCCAAGACGTTCCCAGGCCAGCCGGGAGACATAGTCTCTCCAGCGTGTCCTGGGTCGTCCCCGGGGCCTCCTCCCGTTAGGACGTGCCCGGAACACCTCACCAGGGAGGCGTCCAGGAGGCATCCTGACCAGATGCCCGAGCCACCTCATCTGGCTCCTCTCGATGCGGAGGAGCAGCGGCTCGACTCTGAGTCCCTCCCGGATGACCGAACTTCTCACCCTATCTCTAAGGGAGAGCCCGGACACCCTGCGGAGGAAACTCATTTCGGCCGCTTGTATCCTGGATCTCGTTCTTTCGGTCACGACCCACAGCTCATGACCATAGGTGAGGGCAGGAACGTAGATCGACCGGTAAATCGAGAGCTTTGCCTTTCGGCTCAGCTCCTTCTTCACCACGACGGACCGATACAAAGTTCGCATCACTGCAGACGCTGCACCGATCCGCCTGTCGATCTCCCGTTCCATCGTACCCTCACTCGTGAACGAGACCCCGAGATACTTGAACTCCTCCACTTGGGGCAGGATCTCATCCCCAACCCGGAGAGGGCACTCCACCCTTTTCCGACTGAGGACCATGGTCTCAGATTTGGAGGTGCTAATTCTCATCCCAACCGCTTCACATTCGGCTGCGAACCGTTCCAGTGAGAGTTGGAGATCACGGCTTGATGAAGCCAACAGCACCACGTCATCTGCAAAAGCAGAGACGCAATACTGAGGCCACCAAACTGGACACCCTCAATGCCTTGGCTGCGCCTAGAAATTCTGTCCATAAAAGTTATGAACAGAATCGGTGACAAAGGGCAGCCTTGGCGGAGTCCAACCCTCACTGGAAATAAATCCGACTTACTGCCGGCAATGCGGACCAAACTCTGACATCGGTCGTACAGGGACCGAACAGCCCTTATCAAGGGGTTCGGTACCCCATATTCCCGAAGCACCCCCCACAGAACCCCCCGAGGAACACAGTCGAACGCCTTCTCCAAGTCCACAAAACACATGTAGACTGGTTGGGCGAACTCTCATGCCCCCTCAAGGACCCTGCGGAGGGTGTAGAGCTGGTCCACTGTTCCACGGCCAGGACGAAAACCACATTGCTCCTCCTGAATCTGAGATTCGACTTCCCGACGGACCCTCCTCTCCAGAACCCCTGAATAGACCTTACCAGGGAGGCTGAGGAGTGTGATCCCCCTGTAGTTGGAACACACCCTCCGGTCCCCCTTCTTAAAAAGGGGGACCACCACCCCAGTCTGCCAATCCAGAGGCACTGTCCCCGACGTCCACGCGATGTTGCAGAGGCGTGTCAACCAGGACAGCCCCACAACATCCAGAGCCTTTAGGAACTCCGGTCAGATCTCATCCACCCCCGGGGCCCTGCCACCGAGGAGCTTTTTAACTACCTCGGTGACCTCAACCCCAGAGATAGGAGAGCCCGTCTCAGAGAACCCAGACTCTGCTTCCTCAAGGGAAGGCGTGTCGCCAGAATTGAGGAGGTCTTCGAAGTATTCTCCCCACCGAGTCACAACGTCCCGAGTTGAGGTCAGCAGCGCCCCATCCCCACTATACACAGTGTTGATGCTGCACTGCTTCCCCCTCCTGAGATGTCTGATGGTGGACCAGAATCTCCTCGAAGCCGTCTGGAAGTCGTCTTCCAAGGCCTCACCGAACTCCTCCCATGCCGGAGTTTTTGCCTCAGCAACCACCAAAGCTGCATTCTGCTTGGCCAGCCAGTACCTTTCAGCTGCCACAGGAGTTCCACAGGCCAAAAAGGCCCGATAGGACTCCTTCTTCAGCTTGACGGCATCCCTTACCGCCGATGTCCACCAGCGGGTTCTGGGGTTGCCGCCACGACAGGCACCGACCACCTTACGGCCACAGCTGCGGTCGGCCGCTTCGACAATGGAGGCGCGGAACATGGTCCACTCAGACTCAATGTCCCCCGCCTCCCCCGGAACGTGGGTGAAGTTCTGCCGGAGGTGGGAGTTGAAACTCCTTCTGACAGGGGATTCCGCCAGGCGTTCCCAGCAGATCCTCACAATACGTTTGGGTCTGCCAGGTTGGACCGGCATCTTCCCCCACCATCGGAGCCAACACACCACCAGGTGGTGATCCGTTGACAGCTCCGCCCCTCTCTTCGCCCGAGTGTCCAAGACATGCGGCCGCAAGTCCGATGACACGACCACAAAGTCGATCATCGAACTGCGGCCTAGGGTGTCCTGGTGCCAAGTGTACGTATGGACACCCTTATGTCTGAACATGGTGTTCATTATGGACAGTCCGTGACGAGCACAGAAGTCCAATAACTGAACACCATTCGGGTTCTGATCGGGGGGACCGTTCCTCCCAATCACGCCCTTCCAGGTCTCACTGTCATTGCCCACATGAGCATTGAAGTCCCCCAGCAGAACGATGGAGTCCCCAGTGGGAGCGCTCTCCAGCACCCCCTCCAAGGACTCCAAAACGGGTGGGTACTCTGAACTGCTGTTTGGTGCATAAGCACAAACAACAGTCAGGACCTGTCCCCCCACCCGAAGGCGGAGGGAGGCTACCCTCTCGTCCACCGGGGTGAACCCCAATGTACAGGCGCCAAGCCGGGAGTCTATAAGTATACCCACACCTGCTCGGCGTCTCTCACCATGAGCAACTCCAGAGTGGAAGAGAGTCCAACCCCTCTCAAGAGGACTGGTACCAGAGCCCAAGCTGTGTGTGGAGGTGAGCCCGACTATATCTAGTCGGAACTTCTCTACCTCACACACCAGCTCGGGCTCCTTCCCTGCCAGAGAGGTGACATTCCACGTCCCAAGAGCCAGCTTCTGTAGCCGGGGATCGGATCGCCAAGGTCCCCGCCTTCGGCCACCGCCCAGCTCACAGTGCACCCGACCCCTATGGCCCCTCTCACAGGTGGTGAGCCCATGGGAAGGGGGACCCACATTGTCCTTTCGGGCTGCGCCCGACCGGGCCCCATGGGTGCAGGCCCGGCCACCAGGCGCTCGCCTTCGAGCCCCACCTCCAGGCCTGGCTCCAGAGGGGGGCCCCGGTGGCCCGCGTCCTGGCAAGGGAAAACGTGCTCCACTGTTTTGATTCATCATTAGGGGTCTGTGAGCCGTCCTTTGTCTGGTCCCTCACCTAGGACCTGTTTGTCATGGGTGACCCTGCCAGGGGCACAAAGCCCCAGACAACTTAGCTCCTAGGATCATTGGGACACACAAACCCCTCCACCACGATAAGGTGACGACTCAAGGAGGAGCCACTGAAACCAATTTATTGTAATAAAAAAGTATGGACAGAAAATATATCAGAGACAATGGTCTATTTCATTTCAATTTTTTTTCCCACAGTAGCCAATAGCACACAGAGTGTAGGGGGCAGATATTTCAAAAAAGAAAAATATTATCAACATTAATTTGTTTATTGAAATAAATGTAACCTCCACTCTCTCAGTATAAATGTTACACCAAAAAACACTGGTTCACACAAATGATTTTATTAGATTCTATTGTGCTAATACTACATAGTGAAGCAGCACTGTGAGTAGTAGGTTTGTTTCTCTGGATTTATTTTCAAACTTCTCTCTATTTAAGTTTTTGTTCAATTAAACCGTTAGTATTGGAGGCAATATAGGAATCCAGGAAGTATTCTGACCAGTAGATAAACAGAAGATATTGTGACTGACAAACTGAAGTTTGGCATTGCCATTTAGTTTTCCAACAGCAGTTGTTCCCCACTAGCTCCACTAGCCAACATTGACTATGATGAAGCACTCCTTGGTTTATTTGCATTTGTTTTTCAAATGACTGATCACTCACTTTAATGGAGAAGATATCAAAGAATTAAGAAGTTTCTAAAATAAGTTAATTAATACAAGTTGAAAGACACAGAGACAAATACTGTCTGCTCAAACAAACAAAAAGACATGTCTTGAAATCAGCTTTGTGCAACTGTGTGGGGGTGTTTAGTATCAATTATAGTATCATGTCTGTACCTCTAGGTACCTAGTGGTACAGACATGATACTATAATTGTAATGTCAGTATTAATATCAGTAATATCAGTACTGTAGTATCAGTATTGTAATAACAGTATATTGATATTACAATTAGTAATGAACTTACATTTTGAATGGGGACCACATCTCTAAAAACACTGATCCTCAAAACACAATGTCCTCTTTAGGTGCTAAACATGTAACAAAATGCAAACCTTTCAATAACTTGTTAAAATCTTTTGCCAAATTGATCTGATGTTTGTAGAGATTCCTTGAAGACTGTGAATATTAATGATTAATGAGCAACAATTTCCACTAAACAGACCATCAGATTCTGGCCAACATTTAGAAATAAATGAGCTTAGATGAGATTCCATAGGATCTCTTGCCACCATTCAAAGCTAAAACACTGCAATACATATAATTAATATGGCCTATTTATTGTAAGTACACAGAAGAGGGACGCCCCAGCATGCTTGTGTGTTCATTTTCCTGCTGTCCTTGAATAAACTCACACAGATGTACTTTGCCCAGGGAGGAAAAGATTAAAACTCAGACAGATTTACAAAGATCAATGAAAGGCAAGTTCATGCTCCCCTGGTCACAGAACTAAAGGAAAACAGTACGTATGCACGGCCTGTCCTCGCTCAAACCTTTGTGGTGGAAAGAACAATGTCACCAACTGCAAGTGTGAAATAGGCTACTAAAAACAGATGAATCAGTCAAATCATTACACATTAAAACAGATGAAGAGAAATTTCTACACTAAAAATGAAGAATATTCTTTGCATGCCAGGATTTTCTCAGTCCTTAATGTCACTGCAAACAGACCATTGTCTTTTGTTAATGTAATTATAGTCAGGCTCTGTGGTGTTATTCCAGTAGTTACACTAATTAGTATTTATGAGCATGAGAAATTTAAAAAAAATTTAAAGGTGAGCATGAGCACTTTTGAAAGGTGAGCACTTTCAAAGACATCCATTGTTCCAGGATACTGACCATCTGCATATTTTTTTCTTTGATCAATACCCTGAGAATGGGAAGGTGACGGTGTGCCTGTCAGCACATGTAGCTGTAAGTTCAGCTCAGGGCTGCTCTGGTAATAATAAAACCATTCTGAGTTCAGGGTAAAATTACCAACATCATGAGACGATTATCAATTTCCTGACAACATAAGATGAAACATGTGTCATCCAGAGAGGAACTGTGTTATGACTGGTAATAAAAAACAGCATTTTAGGTAAGATTACATTCACTTGTTGTTTCTTAGTAATCTAGGGGGTTTCTTCCTTGTGAGAGACTTATTTTGACTAATATAAACAAGATTTAGGTAAAGCCTTAAGAAAAACACTGACATTATTTGATATAATACACTGAATATTTTCAATGTTAGAACAGCAAATGCTCCACTTATATTTGGTATAAAAGGAACAGCATTAAATAGATACTGACTTATTTTACTTTTACACCTTTGTTCATTGGTTTTATTAGTCATGGTCATGGTTTCAAAGCAGCAGATGAGATTTTGGAACTTGGCACCTGAACTAAAAACAGATCCAATGGCAAACAGGGCAAATGATGAAACAGCTTATAAAATAACAGTGGGGTGAATTTGGAAAAAAAAAAACACGTACAAAATTAGAATTACATCCAACTCTCTGTTGGAAATATCATCACGGTTTACACAGCTTAATTTTTTTTAGCTTGATGCTGTTTGACAGTTCTGGCCGATGATAAACATGTACAGTATTTTGGTTTTTAATGAGAGATAATTTGTGAAATTTTTATCATAATCTATTGATATTATCAACTCAAAACAATATAGATGTAATGTAAATGAATAAAGCTAAGAGGCCTTCCTCTTTTTACTCAAATGGCTTATTGTTTGTTGTTCCATTGAACCCTTCTGCTTTGGCAGCTTCTCAGAAGTCATTATTAAGAGTACAAAGTTATGATAACCATAAAAACAATACTTCATGTCAACAGAATAGAACATTTAATTGTACCCATGGATAGCAGCATTCACTCTTGCAGCCTTCAAGTCTTCCCACATCAAGATTTCCTCTTCCTAATCATAGAGATTACAGTAAATAAATTGCACGTGTTAGAAATATCAAGACAGTTTAGTCATTCAGGAGAGATGTTAAGCAGTTGTAAATTTTAGAACTTAATGTCTTTTTTAGTGCAGAAGGTGTTAGCTATCTAGTCATCACTTCATTCTTGAACAATTTGAAAAACAAAAACAACAACTAGCCAGCCTCTTACCCATACATTTTATATGCTGCTAAATAAGGCAGGAGATAGGAGTTAAATAAATATGATTGGGTTTTTCATGCCTAAACAGTTAATTATTCCTGTTATCAGTGTGGTATTATGTGATAATGGCATGTTTCTCATAGTCATATCTAACTTCTTTAGACAAGTTTTCATTCCTCCTCTTTTGCCTTTTTTAAATTGTTTTTTAATAATTAATGAGTTTTTGCTATTTTTAGGACTATGGTTACGGTTAAAATTTTAATTAATTCACTTCCTCTTGTCTGAAAACCTAGTCTGGCTCTTGCTACTACCTCAGAAATTAGTCATCCTACCTGCCAAAATCTACTTGAACCCCTGGCTGGAGGATGTCTGGCAAATCTGATTAATTCCTCATTGCTATGTCAGTTGTGTGGATTTGTATCAAATGTTTCTTTAATCATCCTTTTTTCCCTAAACAACATTTAAAAAATGTGATTACATGAACGATTCAGGAATGTTGTATCGCAAAACATATTTTCAAAGAATAACTTCAAATGTTTTAGTAATGATTTGGAGTTATCATTGATGTAAACGGGAGACAAATGTAGACGATGTAGGAAAGAAATCTGCATTAGCAATGGAAGTAAGCCAGGAGGGAAAAATAGCAACTCAGGGGGCAAAGAAAGCATAAACACAGGAAATTATTCATAGACTGGAAGTTGTGTTGTGCAGGGTTTTCACAAATCCTTAAAAAAACACTAAAGTCACGCACACATACATACACACAAACACACACACACAAACACACACACACACACACACACACACACACACACACACACACACACACACATGCTCACACGCATACACTACACACTTGCTTGGCTTTATGCATCATGTTTGGGAGACATCTCTAGAGAGCGATGCAGTCTTCCACTTTGCTCAATATTGCATGAGTCGCCACTAAAGTTGAATCTTTTGTTTTAGTTAAGCAGCAGAATAAATAGAGCATAGCCACAGCATCATAGGGACAATTAAAGAGAACAGCAGCTCAGGGTTTGAAGAGACATTGTTGTGCTAATCACTGGCTGCACTGAGAGTTTGGTACAATTAAATCATAGGCATTTATTAAATTGTAAACTAAACCCTTAGAAAAAGGTATTAGATAAATACTTTATTTATAGATGTGTAACACAGAGACTGGGTAGGCACCAGATTATGTAGGGGTGTGTATGTGTGTGTGATAAAACCACATTTCAAGCTCAAGACTTAAAAACAGCACAAGAGATATTTGAAACAATAAGTGATGCAAAACAGCGGATTTGAAAAGGGATTTCAACAGTTCTGCTTCGCCACATGTGAGTCAGCTTTTATTCCATAAACCAGAGCTTATCTCTGTGTTAGGATGACTATGATAATAATGTACCAAAGAATAAACGGGGAAGGGAGTGAATTAACTCACACATGTATGAGTGTGTGGTATGTATGCTTGTTTTGTGCAAACATACAAAGCTTGAATCAATGAGAAGCTTGTACAACAAATGGAATGTATATTATCATCTGCGGCACAACTAAGGTCAGATGGCCTGTTACAAATAGAGCATAATGTGTGCAGTGCTTACACAAGGGCAGAGAAAAAGGGTGAAAGAGATCGTCGTCCACTTGCTAATATCCCACTTATTTGACAATCAAGCATTGAGGACCGTCACCTAGAAATTAGATTTATTTACAGTTAAATTGCTGCAGCATTTAACAAGACCACAAGCATTCACACTCACAACCATGCCTATGGCAGTTTAGAGTCACCAGTTCACTTATTTTACACGTTTTTGATTGTAGTTAGGGTTAGGATTAGGTTAGGCTAAGGGTTAGGGTTTAGGTTTGGGTTAGGGTTAGGCTAAAGGCTAGAGTTTAGGTTTGGGTTAGGCTTAGGCCAAGGGTTATGGTTAGGCTTAGGTTTAGGGATAGGGTTTGAAGAACACAAACAAATGTGAATTTATCTACTTGAGAAGTTACACAAATGTTGATATAGAATATCAAAAATATATAGTCTACACTCAAGTACTTAAAGTTAAGACTTAACGTGTTGCCTGCACCTTGATCTTAATGCTAATGTTAGCCTGCTTATACAGTATGTTCCCAATGGTGATGTTAACATTCTCACTTAAAATAAGTTAAGCGTCTGTTAACCATCTCAGCTAATATACAAAATAGACCAGATGTTGGTGTGAATATAGTTTTGCAGGTCTTTCTTTATATACTTTATAGACTCAATAGTAAACAAAATCGTATTAAGCTGAATAAATATTTGAGGTCTTCAAAAAGACACAAATTAAATCAATGTCAGTGAATATTTCTGTGGATTATTGGTCCAGTATGCGACAAGACCCCACCATTAGTAGCCATTCACACATGAGTTCACTGAGATATATAATATCTCCATTATTTGACTGTATTTGCTTCAGAGCAGGTGCAACAAGTACGCCATTATGGCTCTAATTAAGCTGGGGGAAAAAACACAAGCCCTGCCACATGAGCACCTTTGAAACAATGAGTGCTCGATTCATTAGCATCTGATGTAAGCTTATTAATCATCAAGCAGGCAATTAGCAAGCTGTTGCCATTGGTGGCTGGTATGTAAATATATTTCTGGGTTAATTTCTTCTTCAGATAATAAAGGAAACATTATGAAAATGAGCACTGCCACTATGTAAATCATCTATTCCGTTAATTGCTCTTCACTATTTCAGCTTGGATCGTGAAATGGCAATGTGATGGGCTGGCACTGAGGTTATATGCCAGGCTGCTCGGGGAATGAAACTGGTAAGCATCACACTGCAGCCTGCATGACAATTTATGGGGTGTTCAAATGCCTTCCACCAGCCCTTCTGTCAAATAGATTATAAACCTTGGCTAGCAGAGGTGGGCCCTGAGGGAATGATCATGTGTTAAATAGTATTAAAGAAATTAAATGCAATATATGATTTAAATAAATCTGTTTCTAGATCTCCTTCACACTAAATGGCTCCACTCCACATGAGATACTAATTGAGAAAATTACTAAAAAACATCACTAAAAGAGAATCTCACATACATACAGCCTATTTTCCATTATGACACTAGTCCTGAACCGAACGTGTGCACATGTCCCAGGTCTCGGCTGCATCACCAGCAGGGAGAGCCATGCTCAGAGGACTTTCTGGCAATCTTGTGCTGAATTCACAGGACAACAGCACTAATGACACTTGCACCCGACATCCATCATGGCAATGCTCATAAAACCTGTGCCAACATGTAGCTTCCCCTTGGCCTTTGCTGCTAATCTATGCAGTGCAGGCGCAGAGAAGCCATTACAGCTCTGAATACATGATGAGTCCCACAGCTAATACTTCTCCCCACACCGGGGGGAAGTTAGGGGATGAGAGGCAATATAATTGAGGCCAGGAGGCAGATTGTGATCTATTGACATTAAGCTAGGGCTCTTAATTTGACAGTTGTCCCCTTTAGAGATGTTGACAGACAAGAGGGTGGGCACCCACAGTCGTTTGCGTTGATGCTCGCAATGCAGCCATGACTAATGTTCACAGCCTGACACAGGAGGTGTGGGGTGCCACACCTCCTGCGTTAGTTGTATTTCTGTTTAACAGGAATACATCAGGAAGCTGTTGCCTATCTTTGTAAAATAAAGAAAAGTGATACGCAAAACCCTGGGGTGCTAAACAGACAAGAAATAAGTAAAGGTGTGTTTGTGAGCTCAAATGTGCACAAAACATTTCTGCTTGAGTTATGTTTTTGACAGCATCACTGATTTTTGTCTGTTGCAGTTAAAGCTATAATGTTTTTACAAAAACATAGGAATTCATTATTTAAAATGCAAACACGCTGTAATCTAAAATCTACTCTTGAAGTAGCGACACATCGTCCGGCTATGTGGACAGAGTATTTTCTGTCTGGACATTCATGACGTTGTGAAGAAAACGATTTCAGTCCTTTCAACTGAATGTGACCAGCTGCAAGGGAAAATGTAATGAACTTTTCCTCTGTTATTTGATGTTATTTAATTTATTGACAAAAAAATTTAAGAAATATGTACATTTTGTAGATTTGTACAAAGAACACTGCACTGTAATGAAAAGGTACTATCACAATGCACGCACGCACGCACACCCACACACAAACACACACACACACTCAGCATACACTAAGCACAATATGAAAGTCTTTCTTTTTTTTTTTTTTTAACACTACTCAGTGGAAGAGAAAGGAGGACCTGGATACTCTCACACATGCACGCATTAACCACTTTCATGTCTGTGGTGTGCAGCCAATTAGATTACAGTGGTGAGTCACATGCTAAATGGCTTCTTCACTAAAGTGATCCCAAACAGCAGCCATTATTTCCACTGTCTTGGGTGTGCCAGGCAGTGATGCGGCGCCCAATCAGCAGCAGGACGGAGCCCTTGTATATATAAATATGCGTGACTACAGGGCTTGTTATTCTCACCACATGTTCTCGGATCTGCCTGCAGTGTGTACTGATTTATTGACACTCAGTGACATAGGGAGGAGATAGCAGACAGTGTAACGGTAATCCAGCGCACCACAACTGATGCGAAAAGCAGCCCAGCGTCTGAAATAATTTGCAGTTGTACTCCCAAGGCCCCAGTGATTTAAAGAGACATACTTCAGAGGGCCTCGTTGCCTGGCAGGGAAATCCAGTCACATCACATTAGAAGCAAAGAGTTGCAAATGAATGCTGGACCGGTGGTACCAAGCCAGGCACATCACTGTGTCAGGATTTTTCATAGTTCATAGTGGGTTCATGAGCTTCATTGTGCGAAGTCCTTGTACCTAAATCAGACTATTTTGTATTAGTATTACTAAACAGCACAAATATTCAGGCTGAATCAGCCCATATGTAGAAAAAACAGCCCTCTGCCTAAGAAGACAACCATTTGTGATACACACAATTCAGAAAACTTCTTTTTAAAATCTTCTGCCATGCAATCAATGTTGAGTTTGAGCAACGCCAGGCCCATTAGAACCAATCAAATTGCTGCGTGCGGCTGGGAAAGAGTGTCATCTATTGTGGGAAACGATTGCTTAATATAGCAGCAGGAGCTCGAAGGAGTGCTTACCAGAGCACAATCCACTGCAATCAATAGCAACCGTCAGGCTATATTGTTTCAAACGAGGAAAAAGTGCAGCTATGATAAAAAGCACTCAATATTGGTGTCTGGGCCAGAGAGACGCTGAGTCAGGAGTAAGTAATGCAGTGCTGGAGGGACTGATGGAGGGATGATGGGACACATTGAGAGCAACACCATGAGCAAGCTCCATCCCTCCCAAAGGTCAGGAAATAAAATGGCTGGATTCATCTGTATCACTGGGTGAAGCTGCAGCTGCTTTTGATTTGGCTTCTTTATGTTTTAAAGTAGTTTCAGAATTCTATCAGTGGCGTGAGCTGGTGCAGTGATCTCAATCCCAGTAGGTCCAAGGATCATTATGCACTTCATTCCCATCATGGTCAGCAGCTTCTCTTCTGAGAGGATTCCGTCCGTGATGAACATGTGTCAAACCACTGAGGACATTCTTACCACCCGAGGCTCATTATGGAATGGCAGCAACACTGAGTCAGTGGTGAGAGCATTCCAACATGTCACAGGTGCTTCAGGTTCCCCGGTGGGGGTCACAGAGCATCATCAGGGACTTCTCATCAGAAAATCTTCACCTTCCTACCTTCTGACTCTGATCCGACTCCTTCAGGTGTCACCTCGCTAAACTCCACACCAGAGTGCCAAGTCCACCCCTTCTCCTACTGTGATCCCCTCTACGTACACACTGTACGTGCCAGTTACTATATGTGTCGTGTCATTACACAACACTCCCTATATCTCTACACTTTTGCGTATTAACTTTTATTCTCTACGTTTCCTGTTTGGAACGTCTCTGCTCTGCACAATGACAGTAAATCTGAAGCTGATCTAATAGAACTTGCATTTTTCTGTCCACTTGGGGGCAGCACACCAAGCCGTAAACACGATACTCACATATTATCACCTCATAAAGTTTTGTGGCAAATGATCAAAAATAGCCTCTTTAAACCGAGCCGAGACAGATGTGTGTCTGGCTCCTTAGCAAACCTAAATCAAACATTCACTCTCCTTTGCTGCCAACTCTTGAGAGGAAACCTCCACTGCTAAATCCTCTGTGGTTTGACACTATGAAAGACCACTTTGACACTCAACATAGTCACTAGACTCATCATAATCTAAAAATAGTCACAAGAGCAGCTTCGAGCTGGAGTGAACCAAACCACTTGGCTATGGTTAGATTAAGATTTTACTCACAGTTCAAAGAAATCAATGCTGACTTCTGAGAGGAGAGGGGATACAAAGTGAAGTCAGATCTGATTACAGCCCTGCAAGCTTCTTCCTGTTACTGACAGACGCCAGCTCTCACACGTGTGACCACAAAAGAGTTGCTGTTCAAACAACGGATACTGTTGATATTCTATTTGAGTCATCCATGCTAAACATGAGGAGTGACGACAGACGTCAGGCAGACAAATGGACAAACCGGAGAGAGAGCGACTGCTTCCCTCCTCTCAAACTGGAGACGTTTCTCTAGCCTCAGGTCCAGCCAGCTTCATCAGTATGTATGAGCCCTCATCATCCTCCACAACAGAGAGAGCAGGAAGAAAGACAAGGAGATCTGGACGGGCTTTGTGAAGCACATTCCTTCATTCTGCCTGATATTTGTTGATGCAGACGCAGATTCATCAAAGGAAGGAACATTCCTGTAGAGCTCCTGACATCTGAGAGGCATCCTCACTGTAGCACACACACACACACACACACACACACACACACACACACACACACAAAAACACACAGACAAACAGTATAACACATTAAAGGCACGCTACACACTCTAAAAACACACCACGCGCGCACTACACACCGCGCACACTATACACACCACATAATACATGCCACACTCACTACACACTACACACATTGCACACACACACTCGCACACACACACTGTGTGTGTGACTGTGTGTAGTGTGTGTGCACATTACTGTAATGTACAAAGACCTTAAGGTTAATGTGTGTTTGACATTAGTGTGGTATGCAGACAATAATCTGACTTTCCTGAAACAAAACATCATCACCTGCATCACCTGTCATCAGGATTCGTTTCTGTAATTTCCTTCAAAACATGACTCAGGGTTTGACCGGTCAGCTGGTGGATGGTCATCGTGTGACTCTGTGATACTACTTCTTGAAGTGTTATCAGGTGTGTGTTGCATGAGACTCTGTAAGGGTTCCTGAAAGACATCCAGACTCAGATGACTCTGAATCGGAGCCATCTGGCAGCAATTGGGTCTCGTTAGCGGCAGAATTTTAAGACGGCTTTGAACGGTTTGGGATTTCACTGGAAAGGGATGCAACAGTTTCAAGTAGCACGTCTTTGTGTGAACTGGATGACTGGAAACAAGGCAATCAGCATACAGTAACTCAAAACAGAACGACAACCATCCTCACAGATAAGTCCTCTAAAAGTATTCTCTGCACATTTATCTCCTGTTAATTATTTGCGGAGACACTAGCAGTGTAGTCTCAAAAAGACCTAATTCATTTTGCGTTGACTTTTTTTTATTACATAATGATTAGACATTTCCTTCTGAGTCATTTTCCACAATTCATCAGTGCACTTCACTGTTCACTTCATTTTACTCATCTTCTTCTCTTCTTCTTTTCCTTTTGGCTTTTCCCTTCAGAGGTCGCCACAGCAAATCAATTGCCTCTATCTAACCCTGTCTTCTGCATCCTCTTCTGTCACACCAACTACCTTCTTGTCCTCTTTCACTACATCCATAAACCTCCTCTTTGGTCTTCCTCTAGGCCTCCTGCCTGACAGTTCAAAACTCAGCATCCTTCTACCAATATATTCACTATCTCTCCTCTGGACATGTCCAAACCATCTCAGTCTGGCCTCTCTGACTTTATC
The DNA here is from genome assembly GCA_013358685.1 of Antennarius maculatus. Lineage (NCBI taxonomy): Eukaryota > Metazoa > Chordata > Actinopteri > Lophiiformes > Antennariidae > Antennarius > Antennarius maculatus. The sequence continues at coordinate 22,062,503 of CM023606.1, forward strand.
TCCAAAACCTCTAACATGTGTTGTCTCTCTGATCGACTCATTCCTGATCCTATCCATCCTGGTCACTCCCAAAGAGAACCTCAGTATCTTCATCTCTGCTATCTCCAGCTCTGCCTCCTGCCAATGAGCAATAAATATTTCAACAGCTAGTGTAGCTGTACAGTAACAGTTGACAACAGAAAAAAAAACAGTGCATCGCCTGAAGGAGGGAGACTACAAGCTCCACACTGTAAGGAGATTAGCAGTCCTGCTTGTGTATGGAGATGGCTTTAACAGCATATATTAGCCCTTATTTGCCTCAGAGCCCAGCTGTCCGGGGGGGAGGGGGGTGCTGCCACATTGCCATTACACACTGCAACACTATGCAATTAATCCCAGTCTGCTCTGTGTCACAGACACATCAACACTATGCAAAGTCATGCTAATTAGCCTAGCATTAAGTCTGGCTCAAGTATGCTAGGTAGTGACACTGGATTACAACTAGCTCATAAATCTGGGCTCATAGGAACTGTGATTCTACACAACAACACAAAGACCCTTTTCTGTTACCCCTTTGGTTTGTTTCAACTGGTCTAAGAAGATCAAAACTCCAGCAACATCTGGAACATTTTTAGTTGACCACCTTCATCAGGTGCATCCAACCAAAGTCAACTGTTTTTTCACATTTAATCAGCCCAACGTGTCACAACACCCACATCAGTGTATCTGCAGCAGGATGTGACAGGATGTGAGCACAAGCTGATCACTATCATTCCAGTCAGCTGTAATTTACCTGTTTTTATTCAAACTACCTGTTGCTACAGCATACGATGTCTGCTAGCATACACAGCTTTTTTTCAGCCTTCACAAATACTTCAGCCTCCCAATGCTCTGATGCTATTCTGACTCACCAGGGTATACCGGCTGTAAAAGCTTAGATGTGACCACGTTGCATCACCTCTCCAGCACCTAATGGCAGTCGAGAGAGTTAGCAACTAGCTGGTGGACACAGCAGAGCATTTAGCAGCGTCTGGGTAATTTCCTTTAGAACCTGAAGGGAACTAAATATAGAAGTAAATGTAGAATAATTAGAGCCTCACACATGTCAGATGGCCGAACACATGATGCACGATTGTGAGCTTCGATCCCTATGTGCTGGATGAGCGACTGTTTCCTATTCTATAAGGAGAAAAAATATTAACGGTTTGTTTTAGGCTTAGTCCACTAAACCCAGGGGACCAAAAACTATTCTCAATGTATTGAGGGATGAAGTTAAATAAGGTCACCTCATAACTCTTGCATGTGACCTAAAACTATACCTGTCAACAAGATAATTATAGTGGTTATGTTAATCAAAATTAGACACACGTCTTCCAACATGTGATATATTTCCCAGAACCAGTAATCCAGACATAAGCAGACATTTGTGGCAGGGAAACCTTTGGATGATGGCAGGACTGTTACAAAACACTTACTGTAACCTTCCCATGAATGTAATGTCCAAATCCTGTCTGCAGGCATAACAAAGCCCTTTAAACACACTGGCCACTGCCAAGGTAATACGATGGGAGCAGAAGAAAAGGGCTCATAACCTCTACCCTCACCCATATATCCCACAAAGCACAGCTGTGATCAGTGAGTGTGTCCTCAGGGACGCCAACAACAAAAGAGCAGGTAATTCTCCTTCAACCCTCCTCAACTATCCCCGCAGGTCTACATATCCAAAGAGCAAAACAAGTCCTTGTCCCAACAGTGTTGACCCTGATATAAACCTAACAATTCCACCTTTTTTATTCCCCAAAGAAAGGCTCTGTTTATTACCTAACCTGCATTGAATTTCCCTTTTCTTGCGGTGTATGATATGCTATGCAAGACGTGGCAGGAGATGAAGGTAAAGGGTTTGAGTGTGGGCAATGATGGGATACAGCCTTCTGTACAACTAACAATGTTTTTCTGTGGAAAAGCCAACCTTAATTTGCTGCTTAATAACTGACTTCCACCACCATGTTCAAATTCCCCGGAGACACTTTTGTGGTTTGTTCACAAGATGTCTCTGCCGCCTGTGCTGCAAATTAGCCCTTCAGAAAAGCACCTCACCTTCCGGCCACAGCTTGCAACACACAAGGTCTTTTATTTTTTACCTCTTGCCTTTCTACTTCTATCTGCCAGTAATAACCTTCAACTAACCTTTAAACCACTGTGAATAATTTAAAACCTATTTTCATATCAATGGAGGAGTCAAGCCAGGCAATTATCTTTTATCTGTGTACTTTGCTGTTGGAGCAAAGCATAATAGAGTCTTCCCAAGAGACAAAGGCAGAAAGAGGCATAGAAGGGAAAAAAAAACACAAGGCACAGATAGTGTAATAAAGCCACAGGCCATAAGGGCTTACCGTGGGGAAAAGTTGATGAGCAAGAAAGACAGCAAGAGGATAAGAGAGGGAACGCAAAAGGGACCGTGCACGTTTGTGATGCTATCTGGAAGACTGTAATGAAAAGAATGAATAATTCACTAATGAGCAGCAGATCTGTCATGGAGAGAAACACTGCTTGCACTGGTTTCCAGAATGAGGATGTCACGGCTGCTGTGTGTGTGGTTTGGTTTCTAGTGGAGGACAGTAAAGATAAACATGGTAAATAGGCAGCTCAGTTAGGACTTCTGGGTCATGTTTTCTGGGTTTATAGCCACATAGATAGTTCCATTCTGTGACACACTGCCATCGAAGGCTAAACACCATGAAACTCATTTGTGTGACAGTTATTTAAAGTAATATAGTCGATGGGTGCATCCCAGGAAAAAATGGAAAAGGAGCAAGGAAAAAAATGTAAAGAAATTCCCCCTGGTACTCATTAAAATTCAGCAGTACAGCAACACCCCCTTCCCTTTTCTCTTCATACCCCTCCCTCTCTTTTTCACTTTTTCCTCCATCTGTTCCAACAGCCATCGTCTCGCCTTGTTGCCTCCCTGCACACCTCCCTGGACCGTTCATGATCATTCTGATGAATTCATAAAACTTCCTGCATTCCTGATTGAGATGGAGCAGAGCAGAAAACAAGAGTCATGGAAAGAGGAACAGCAATATCCACAAGCTGAGAGGAGGAGAAGAGGCAGCTATGGGGGTGGTGGAAAAGTGAATGTGTTTGGGAGCACTGGGATGAGGGATAACAAGAGAAAGAAAGGATAGGATGAGGTTAGCAGCTACAGGCTTTGCAATATTGATATATGGTGCAAAGATAAAAGGCAGGTGAGTTCAGTAAGTGAAGGCAGAATTTCCTGTAGTTGAGGTTGCACACTGGGAACGCCATTGAAAGCTGACAAGTTGACAGTCTCTGGACCAATACTACACTTTCCTGGAATTCCTGCTTCACCGGAATCTTTCAAGGTTAGGTTGCAGGCAGAATAAGTGGCAAACACATACTTTGAAAAACCTCTGGGAAAATTGATCCCCCCACCACCACCACCGCCAACACAACCACCACCGCCAACACTCATCCACACTTCCCCTTCACATAAAAAGGCATTCAATAGAAAAAAAAATGTTATCAACAAAATACATTTTGAACTAGCGCATGATGGTCCTTTTTTAGAGGTATCCAAACTAATGATATCCAGCTGTCAAACAGCAACTGGACAATTAGGGAAATGTTCACGGTACAGTGCATAATACTTTACTGTCAAGCATAGCACAACTAATCCGCCTACGTGTCATATGGGGAGACATGACTCCAGTTTCTCACTAAAGGCTGTCAATATCAGAATAAATTATTATTATTATTATTATTATTATTATTATTATTATTATTATTATTATTATTATTATTATTATTATTATCATTATCATTATCATTATTATTGTTGTTGTTGTTATTGTTATTATTATTATTACTATTGTATCACCTGATGTGCGATTAAACATAGATTAACCACTTTTTAGTGTTTATGGAGACACAGAAAAAATTATTATTAACATTATTGAAAATGTTTCAGCGCAGTAAGCTACAAGGTAACCTTTGCTAACAGCAAGCAGCATTCTGGTAGTTGCTAAATAGAGCAGTGTGTGTGTGTGTGTGTGTGTGTGTGTGTGTGTGTGTGTGTGTGTATGTGTGTGTGTGTGTGTGTGCGTGAGTGCGTGTGTGTGTGTGAGAGAGAGAGAACAACAAAAGAGTGGAGGAAGAGGTCAGCAGTAAATTGGCAGTAAATGTACAGTGAAGGTTACAGTGAGCCAAATGATGAAGGTTGCAGCTCCTGAAATCCAAGAAAAGACTCGTATGTTGGGAAAAAAAGCAGATAAGAGTCAATTTTGTCCCTGAACCCATTAAAGCATTCCCCTCTGCTTCTTGCTAACAATGCAGATTGAGATTCTTCCAAATACATTTCATGTACCTGTGAAATGTAAGAAATTATATCTCAACAATATTTCAAGGACATGGATCTTCAAATATAGAAAAGCTTATTAATAAATAAGATAATGTCATACAAAGAGCCAAGCGGAACTAGGAGACTAGGAATAACTGATGATCTGTTGACATAGGTTGTTACACTGGAACGATAATTTTATTTTGGCATGTAAAAGAAACTATTTTGCACTCGCTTTCTCTGAGCCATTGTAATTTTTAGTATGTAATTTTACAGTATGCATCACTTTTAAAGAAGTTAACAGTTCAAGAGGATCCAGACTTTTGTTTGAAATGCCAGGCAATAATTTTTGTATATGTAGGATTCACATCTTCTTCTTTTTAATGCAGGCAAAAGGTTTGTCTGTTGGTCCCTTTGTAATATATATATATATATATATATATATATATATATATATATATATATATATATATATATATATATATATATATATATATATATATATACATATATATATACATATATATATACAGACTGTCATGAATCAGTCATAGGAAATGATAAGGGATTTGATCCTTGCCATTAAACCAGTGTACTGATTTCATACTGTAGGAAGACAGACACCTATATAAAAATATACCTATATAACAAATGAAAAATAAATCTGGTGTCTAAAAAGAAGAGACCCAAATGTATGGCCCTTTGTAGCTATAGGAAACATGTGAGCTTGGACAGCAAACCAAAAACTTCCTGGGATCAGTCACCTTTTCACTGTTACCATGGTGAACAAACATCAGTGTGATGCTTCGTTTAATCCCGTACATTAATCTCTAACGGACATCTACTGGTGCGGTAATCTGTCTATACTGTTGTCTTTTTACATATGGGTTCTTGTCATGTCACTAAAGCTCCGAGGGAGTTTTATTGAATTATTCCATCTTTTGGAAACCAACATTTTTAAATAGGTCAGATGCATTACCTCTAGGGCAAGCATCTATTAAACCCCATTCTTTTTTTTGCCAGCTGCTCTACACCAACACAACCCTCACTCGCACAAACACATACGCAGAAAACACATACTTCCTTTTCCCCCTGGTCCTTTCTCAGCCTTCGAATTACACACACTAACTAATTGACCAACAGCCTGGTGCAGAATCTATCCCCAGAGAGGCAGCAGCAAGGCAGAGAGAGGAGGCTGGTTAGGCACAATCACAATGGGAGCAGACTTAATGATGTGTTGCACATAAAAAATAAAAACCTTAATAAGCTGAAAAATTATCTCCCTTGCAAACAACTTGTCTTCTAAAACATACTGTATATGGTTCTTTAGAAAAGCACAATTAGACAATTACACTAAAAAGTATAAATATCATTAAGACATATTCAGAGCTAATTAATTTAGAGAATGGAGTGTTCTCATGTGGGGAAAGAGAAAATACAGAAATAATAGATGCAGCGAATTTTGCATTCCAGTTTCTTTTTGTTAATTTGCAGACTTCCCGCTGGGAGAGGTAAAATAACCCCCAGCCAGACTTTTTTCTTTTGCTGTTAATAATAATAGAGTTGCTTTTTCAAGTAAGGCAAATAGTGAGCGTGATTTGCATTGGTTAGGATGTGCATCGCTGCAGAAAAAGGGCCAAAATGTCCTCAGAAGACACAGCAGCTTCAGCATATTTTTGTTTTTGTTTTGTTGCCTCTTTTTTTACTTTAATGTGCTAATAAGTTGTCAGAAGAAGCTATCTGGATTTTGGCAAAGGCGCATAGAAACACCTCCTCATTATTCCTTTATCAGCACTGCCTTTTCACTACTTCTCTCTCTCTGTGACATTCTCACCTGCTTCTCACCCACGGCTCCTCTCCATTCCCGGGGGTATGATGCCCAGACTTCTGTCATGACAGATCGGTTCCCTGCAGATTTTAGCTGCACATCCTGAGTCTTTCAAGGTGACAGACTGTTCTATGCCCTGTTTTTCTCTATATCGTGCACTAGTACCTCACACTCTCTTCAACAGAAAAGCACACATTTCCCACTGATCAAATGCCATCTAAACTTTATCAAAGAATAGCTGAGAACAAGTACAAGGGAGAGAATTTGATAAGCTGCCACACAGGGCTGCATAAATTATAAATATGCTCATGTAAAATGTCTTTATTTTGTTGCAGATTTTGGAGGGTTTAGGGAAGGTGTCTGAAAACTACTTCTAGCATGTAATGGGGATGATGTGAGGCCACATTAGCGCTTTGGGCTAAATGCTAACATCATCATCATTCCATCATCACAATAGCAATACCAATGCTATTGTAGTAATATGGTCGAGGTCACTGGGAAATAATTTTGTGGAAAAAAATTAAGTAAATCAAAAATGAGATGTAATGATTGCTCAGAGGGAAAATCTGACATTTTCACTCTAAGAGGTTGTTTACACAACAACAGGTCCATTATAAAATGGTAAACATCTGATGTAATTGTCCATTTGTTTACACGACTTTTGAAAACTGGTTCCAGACTGTAGTCTTTTGAAAAAGCCATTGTTGCTGTAAACTGGTAAAATCCATCCATCCATCCATCCATCCATCCATCCAACCATCCATTAATCCATCCATCCATCCATTTTGTTAAAGGACAGACAACTGTAATCATCGTCTGAAGCCACTTGTGGGTCACGGGCTCTGCTGGAGCCTCTCTCAGCGGGCTACGAGCAAGAGGCAGGGTACACCCTGGATGCATCACCAGCGCATCGCAGGGCCACATGAAAGACAAGCACACACATTCACAATTTGGAGTGATCAATTCAACTATTTTCCATGTTTTTAGAGGTGGAGGGAACCCAGAGAACCCAGTCAGAATCCAAGTAAACACTGGGAGAATAGAAAAGATTCTGTTCTCCCAATGTGCGTGGGTTATGGATGGATGGATGGATGGATGGATGGATGGATGGATGGATGGATGGATGGATGGATGGATGGATGGATGGATGGATGGATGGATGGATGGATGGATGGATGGATGGGTGGATGGATAATTGTACATCTGGGCTTGTCAAAAATATAAATTCATGTGTACAATGACTTTCCAACCATGAGACTGGCACTACCATGCAGATAGATGTTTAAATTTTAAGACTAAAATAAAAAAACAGCTAAATTAATTTCCTGTATTACAAAATTGTGATGATGACAGAGAAAATAAAAAAAGATCCCTGCTGTCCATCTCTTCCCTTGCATGAATGTACAAGGACACATTTCAGAACAGAACATCTACCTGAGATCAGTGCTTCATGAGATGCACTGAGGAGTTCCAACCATCAGGACTTACATCTGAAGCCCGGCATGGAACCAGTTGTATGTGGATTGTTTCATATCCCTCCATTAATAAAGACATATCACAGTATGTATGCACTGTGGTAATGACAATAACATAAAATGTGATGATGTTTGTTGGTCTTTGAATAAAACATATTAACTGGTGCTGCAGCACATTGCTGCTCCCAGGGTTCACATTCATTAAACATTTTATGATCACTTCTTATCTGAATTTTTACTCAAGCAGAAATTAAACTGAGGAAGAATCTACTAAAAAAAACTATCACAAGTGTCATTTTTCATGAATAACTATCAAAGTAATAATGATATGTATTACTACAAGATTAGTTTTAATGGCCAGGGAGGAAATGATAATATGAAAACAGTGGGAATAATGAACTTAAGTTGAGAAGAATTTTACAAAATTATATAATTCATATGAAATTTATGACGTATAGTAATTATTGATGGGCATACTATATTTTCATATGCAATACTGAATTCTAAAGATGAATTGCACCTGAGCAGAAACACTATTTTAATCTTTAACTGTACTTGTTCAGCCGGCTACTATAATGTATGTTGCCTGCCTTAAATCTCCTCTATTACTGATCAGAGTGGGTAAATCACATCAGCTGCCATCACCTTAGGTGGATTTGAGATTGAAGGATCACAGTTACATTACAATGGGATTCACAGACCGTCGTCAGGCAAGGTTTTACACTCAGCAACATGATGTGGCTACAGGTCTTTGAACAGTTTCCGCCTTTGAATCAGTGCTGATATGACATCAGGGACAGGTCTAACCCTGGGTGCACAAAGGGTTCACACTGTACACATAGGAGCCAAGTATACTGTACACCCAACATTAATGAGCAATTTGTTATACGTGTAAAATGTATAAATACATTTAATTCTTATTTTTCATTGATTTATGGCTTTGGGAGAAAGAAAATTTTCAAATTGAACCTTAAAAAACATTGTGAACATCAAATGTACATTCCTGTATTTAATGAATTTTAAATTGTGGTGCAGAAAACATAATCTATCCTTCCAGTTGACAAGCTGTGCATTAAAGATGCTTGGAGTGTTTTACACGTCAGGGTTCAATAAAACGCTGTATGACTCTACTGTATTTAGAGGTTTATGACAATATTTTATTATTCCAGAACACTATTTAATTTGAAAATGGTAAAATTAAGATAAAATAAAAAGTGATGATGATTACTATTTTTGGAGGCCATTTATTTAGAGAGCGAAAGGCTAGGAGCAAGTGTCTCCAATGAGCTGTAGTCATGTGATACTGTACGCGCATGCTATTGGCTGACAGCATCCGTGTGTGCGCCGCATTCCGAGACTCATGGTTCCTCCTGCAAGTTTAGTTTTGCCTTATGAAGTGGAATTTTTTCCTTGTGAAACTATTGAAATGGTTCCCAAACGTGCTGCTGTTTATAATAAGTATGGGGAGGGTTCATAAACGATTAAATAATACATATATAATAAAATAAATAGTTTGTCACTGTATCGCAGATTTTCGTTATTCGCGGGAAGTCCTGGAACGCATTAACCGCAAGCAACGAGGAATTACAGTACATACATACATTCCCCTTCAATACCCATTTCTTCCGCTGTCACGTGTCACAAGGTTGCTGGAGTCTATCCCAGCAGAGTTGGGGCAGGGGACACTCCATGCGTGACACCAGTGCACCGTGGCATATAAGACATTATTTGGTTAATTAAATTTCTGGAATTGTAGATGTTCTCAGAGGCCCAGTTGATGTTTATGAAACTTTTAGTTTTCACCTACTAACTGAAAACTTTTAGCTATGGCCAAAATTATTTTTACACCACATTATGAACACAAATTAACAAAATAATAACAATAATAATAATAATAATAATAATAATAATAATAATAATAATAATAATAATAATAATAATAATAATAATAATTGGAATGTGCTAATTATTGATCATTCAGCTCAAAGCAGAGAAAGATCCCATCCAAGACTCGGTTCTTTATTCCAAACTAAATCCATTGATTAAATCTGCTTAAAAGCCCAGCAAAGATCAAACAGTGTAATGGTCTGGGTGTGTGCACAGAACTGTCATTTTATAATCCGGGTAAATACTACGAATAATATCATGGGCACGCTGTGAGGTGAGGTACAGATCGTGACCTCTGCTCAGAATTGATTAAATGCAGATCACAGTCCCAGACAGACTTAGAGTCCTAATGGGCAAACACAAGAGAACCAGCAATGACTTTTATCAGGGACCCACTTTGCTCTAAAATGATCAATTAAATATTGACTAAAGGGAGCAGCACCTAAGCTCTCAGGAAGCCCAGATGTTTTTTGAACTTCTGTACAAAGCACTTCTTGAACTATTTTTTTCTAAAGCTCTTGCTGCATGAAGCTGAGCGGTTAAGAGCCTCCGATAAGCTGTTAGCATGTCAGCTCATGTCATGTGGCATGTGGGTGAGCCAGTCGTGTGTCCTCACCCCACCTTGACAAACTATTGACTTGAGAAGCTGCTGTTCCATCGTATCTCTGAGGAACTGAACCTCCAGGTGGTCCTTCTTCTATGTCCTGGCCAACAACACGCAGCGTGGACGAACAACAGGATCTGCAGAAAACCCTAAGATGCTTTTGCCATCACATGTTCGATGTTGAACACGCAAGCATGGACAAAAACAGAGGCGTGCACATCACACATGGAGTAAAAGAAAACAAAAGAACACACTTGTTCTAAAAGACACTCATTTAAATTCCAAAGTGCTTGTGTCAGATCCTGCCTTGTAAAAAAGGCTTTATTACTAATAAATGAACGTACACTGAAAAAGAAAAGATTCACTTCAAATCTGCCTGTCTGACGTGAATCTTTTATGCAAATGGAATTTCAAATGAGGTGAAGCTATCTTCAGAGACCTTGACTGTTTTTCAACAGCACTCTATTAAAATTTATGCCACCGCTGATTTATAAATTTTATTAATAGCTTGCTGCTGAGGAGAGGAAAGCAAAAGTGATGAAACAGCTTCTGTTGTGTCGTTCTTCTGAACGGTCCCTCTTTCCCATCGCTGGTCCAGAGAGTCCCTTGTCACTCTCTCACGCTTTCATGGTCCCTCCCCTCCTGTTTCTCACACTCTGTCTTACTCCTCTGTGTGTCTCTTAGTGATTTTATAATTGGGCTAAGCTCATTGTTATTCAAAACCCTGTAGAACCAATTAGCGGCAGACCTTCCGACCTTCAGTTCCAATGTAATGGTGGTAACTAAAGATTCTAAACGAGGCAGCTGAGAGCAGAGGTCTGAGTTTCCGTGGTTCCTGATTAATAATTCTGTCAACCCGATCACATCCACGCATTAAGCAGAATTGCAAGTGTAAGGCACCCTTCTTTTTCTAGGGTGTCTCTTTTTCTCTGTTTTTTTTTAACTGCCATTTATTCATCGTTAAAGATGGCCTGGATGCTCCCTACCTGCTCTCTTGTCAGATACTTGTTGTGATAAAAAGATAATGAGACGTTACTGGGAACCTGGTGCTGTTAAGAAAGGGTGCAAAGCGACCTCTGACAAAAATTGGAGTCTGCCAGAAAATGAGTTGAGTTCACGTGAGATAATACGACCCATCAGACTGTTCCAATTCCTGTCAGATCTCCATCCTTTATTATTGGTGCTGACTTTTATTATAAGTGATTACATCACACAACAATGGACGATGACAGATTATTTTTCTGCTTTTATTGTCAAAAAGCTCTGAGATTCCATTACTGAAACTCTCACACAGCTCTGTTGTGTCTCAGGAATTTTACAATTTTAGTGTCTTTCAGCATATTGTTTCTTTTTATCTTTTCATCTTAATCGTTCACGGCTTTCTTAGAATTGTCTCGAGCCGCAATGACGGACAATTAATACTATCTAAAGTTAGAAATGAATTGAGGAATTTGAGTGGATCCGAGAATGGCCATGGAACTACGTAAATGACTGTTTGAATGTTAAAGTGACTCTATGCCTGTGTAAACAGCTGTTGCTAACATGTTGCTAACATTTTTATAACATAGGTCAGCGTTGTGTTGACAACTTGTTGCACTTCCCCAGAAATATAATAAAAGTAAATAAAAGTAGAAGTAAAAAAAAAAATCAAATACTTACATTATGTAATTTTTTACATTACAGTATTACTGACACTATTTTTAAATGTTTTAATTTTTATTTAAGACATTCTGAACTAATTGAATAAACCTGCTCACAACTCGAATTTTTAGTGAACAGAAATGAAGGACAGAAATCATATCAGGTTTTTGTGACAATGACATCCTGAATTAAAATCCAATTATCTGTAATTGAATGCTAGATTTTGAGCAAATCCAGGTATGAAGAGGGGAAAAAAAAGCCTTAAAGGGACAGTCAGTCATTATCTTAACCCGCTTAATCCGCTGACGCGGGTCGCAGGGGAGCCGGGGCCTATCCCGGCAGTCTCAGGGTGTGAGGCGGGGGACACTCTGGGCACGATGCCGGTGTACCGTGGAGCCACACAGAGACAAACAACACACACATTCACTCCTATGGTCAATTTGGGACCGGCCAATCAACCTAAAGCAAATGCTTTTTTGGAGGTGGGAGCTGGAGAGAACCCACGCAGACACGGGAAGAGTATGTGAACTCCGCACAGAGCGGGACTCGAACCCGGGTCCGCCGTGTTGTGAGTATTGTGAGGCGACAGAGCTACCCACTGCGCCACCGTGCCGCTCCCCTTTCTATTGACAGATTTCTATTGAAAGTAGAGTTTATTACCAGGAAATAGTGACAAAATATAATAAATATTAATAATAATTAATATTAATTACTTTGTAATTACTGTTGTAAATTACTAACAAGCCCCGGGGGAAACGAAACCCATCAATTTCTCTGTCTATCACGTTTGATATTGTTTATTTTTCACGAGTGCCATAATCACATGATAATCTGGTAATAACAACATTTATACAATATCTCCAGTAGCTCCAGACGTTAATTAATTATCCACTAAACCTTGGGAATTTAGAATAAATACTATGGGTTGTCTGAAAACGATCTTACCTTCAAATCTCTCTGGAAATCCTCCGAGGTAAAGTGTTCATGAAGATCCTCGGATCCTGGGTCATTTTGACCCGGTTTATCCGCTCTCCGTCTCCTTCCTAGCTTCCCAGAAGGTTTTCTAAAGAACGACAGGTCCTTGTCTTCGCGTCCTTTTGCTGTTCTGTTGACACAACCGTTCACCGCGCAGATAACCATGATAGTTTTGGAGTTAATCGCGTCTAGAATTGCATTGTTTCTTATGGCTGCCAAGCTATTTTGGGCGCCAGTGACGTACGACAACCACGTGACCACTGAATGCGGAAGCTGCTGCTGCGCAGATTTTAAGCTTTTTTGACCAAAGGGATGATGCTACACATATAAAATTTATTTTTTCTTCTATTTTTCATAATGATGAATAACATATATGTTGCTTAAAATTAACTTTACTGTCCCTTTAATGCTTCAGCCCAGCAGTAAAAATAACAGCATTTGCATGTGTCTGGGCTCTGGAGATGATCTCAGCACACAGAAGATGAAGGCTCTGCAACACTGAGCCACAGTGAAGTAAACAAATGTCATAAGATCGTCCACAGTCACAACAGATAGCTCAAATATAACATTAGACTCAGCCAGATGTCACAGCAGTAACATTTAGGCAGCACCTGACAGCACTTGGCACCATAAGGAAACATCCAACATGCCGAAAGTACGCCTCAGGAAATCCCTATAAATATATCAGCAGAGACTTTCTAACTCACAGATGTAGTGTTGACTTATTGATGGATGTACCTGTCAGCCTGAGAGGTACGACACAGAAACAGATAAAGGCCTACAGGTAGTGAACAGAATACGCACTCAATCAGGGGCGCACGGCCTATTTTTGATCATTCACAGCAGCTTGCAGGTCTTTCATTCATATCTTTCATTCATTTTATATATATGTGTGTGTGTGTGTGCGTGCGTGTGTGTGTGTGTGTGTGTGTGTGTGTGTGTGTTCTTGATTACAGATATACAGACACCTCTGCCAAGGTTGTCTGCGAAATTTTCCAGTGGTGCAGCTGCCTCGTATTAAACCCTGTCAGTTTATCTTCATGCGTTAGCTTCATGCTTAATCTGAAAGACAACATTTAAATGCGTCTACTGTAGCCATCATCTGCGGTGTGTGAACATGACATTTTTAAAAAGTCAAATTAAGATTAAAAGTATTCTGTTGAAAGTTCATGCATGAACTCTTTCTTAGCGCACCATAGAGCGAAGAATTAGTGAAAGTTATCTAAGGACGTTTGAACATTGTGCTAAATGAATTTGGTACTGTACAGGTTTTAGAGGACTAAAGGTCATGAAGGAGACAGTGGCTGTTTGAGTGTTGAGGCTCATTGTTGTGTGAACAATAGTAAAAAAATGCTGAGCAAAGAAAAACCATAGTTATCTCTAATAACAGTATAATCAGTGAGACACTGATTACACTGAAGTACATGATGATGTCCAGTTTCCACAAAGGTGTTGATGGTTCACCTACATTCAAGTTGTGCGGTTCACAAAGGCTATCATTAAGAACAGAGTTCAGACTATAGGCATTCTAGTTTGGTGCCTGTTAGTAAGATTAACCAAAAATTATCTGACAGATTCTATAAAATCTACTGCAAAGTCATGTTTTGAAGTAGATAGAAAAAAAAATTGTCACAAACGTTTTTTTCACTTTCTCTGACATTGACACATAAAGTACTTCAGCCATTATGATAAAATTTGGGAGATGGTTTGGGCATTTAGCAAGAACAACTAGTGTACATGGAATTTGCATTAGACCTAAACACTAGTGGAGTCAGGAAATATTCTACTTTTACAAGCATTGCAAGATAGGTCTTTTTGGACCATTTTTAACAATTACTTTGGAACTGGGCGGAGGTGTAAGATGTGCATTGACAGAAACACCAAAAAAAGTTGCAGATGATCCACAAAAAAAGGAATAATCAAAATATTGACAATAAAAGTTCTGCATCTGTTCACCACTAGTCATGTTTTAGTGCTAATCCTCACTTTTATCTGCAATACTACAATCAGATAATCCTCACAGAGTTACAAAATATAACAAAAAGTAAGTCCCACAATCATTTAACACCTCTAAATAAACCTTTCAGACATTTTCCTTGGGGGTTGTCTGCGCTAAAAAGGCAATGTGCACAGACAAGCAATAACTGATAGGATTCAGTAAGTACATTATTTGAGAAATGTGGGAAAGGGTGTTTATAAAACGTACTCTAGATAGCTGTCAAATTCCTGCAAGTCTTATGTGACATCACATGAAATAAATACAGACAGCTGAACATGATGACAGGAGTGGTCCAAGAACCTGAACTTTACTGCTGTGAAAGTAAAACCACTGTTAAAAGCAGGAGTAACTCGGCCTGAGGCCAGCTGGAAATAAAAGCTTTATCACCTCTGGAATAATGTGCAGTGATTGACATCTAAAGGCAAGGACTGTTATTTCAATACTCATACTTTATTAAGAACTCCTGAGAGCAGTTTGTATGATATTCCCCTCCATGGTTGTGTGTTTTGTCGGTGTGTAGTGAGTGTCAGTGTGTGTGTTTGAGAAATGTATGGGTGAATATTTTTATATGTGTATGACTGAGATACATGCAGAGAGTAAAACAAGGATAGGGAGTGGGTGCAGCAAATACATCACAACAACACATCTTGTTTAAGTTGGTGGGCTGCATGATGACACACATACATATAAATAAATATGTAAATGAAAAATGTTGGTATGAACTATACTGCCCGTAATGCTACATGTCACTTTAATGAGTACTCACTATCATTTGTGCGATACTGTGTTTTAACAACTGATTGCAACCAAAGGCAGTAAGCAAACAAATAAAACTGCACATTCACTTAGATTAATGGGGAGAGTCTATAATTGTACAAACACACATGTTCGCTTACATGTGCACATTGAGACAGAAGCACTTGTAGTTCATCACACTTAATGATTGTCAGATTAGTGGTGTGAGTTCATGTATGGGTTGTGTGTGAGCTCTATGCAGCCTCAGCAGACAAGAGTCATTAATAATTGGTGGTAGATGTTATGTTCATGGTCTCAGAGCAAGACAGAAAGATGAGAGCGGTCTCTATCAAAATGTATATGAAGGAACTCCCACATGTTTATGCAGTTAGATGATTGCTCATATCAAATCACCACCTCTACTTTGACCCTCCTTCATTGTAACCGTATCTGTTACAGAGAGACCAAAATCAACTGTTGTTCTTCTATACATTCTAAAGAAACATCGGAATATTTCACATGGTTGTCTACATTACACTCTTATAAGTTCATCATAACATCCTCTCAGGAGATTAGAAGAGGAAGTGGACATTAAAAACTGCATTAAACTGGTTTAGGTCATATCTATCCGACCAATTTGTCCAAGTTAATAGTGATGGCAGTGGATCAGTGGTAGAGCGGGTGGTAGAGCGGGTTGTCCAATGTTCCAAGATCGGCGGTTCGGTTCCCACCCAAAAGACTCCCTGTGTGTGAGCTGACAGTGGGATGTGTCAGCTTACCTCCAGACCCCTGCCGAGGCGCCTTTGAGCAAGGCGTCATCCCCCTCGCAAGCTGCTCATTTGGGCGCTCCACAAAGGGGCTGCCTGCCACTCTACCTCTCATTTGCATATTTACAGGCCCCCTTGTGTGTGATTGTGTGTATTACAGGGGCCTGTACACACTAATATGCATGCATATGACTGACTAGCACACTAGAGTGTGCATTCTTAGTTTCCCTTTGGGGATTGTAAAAGTATTTAAAAAAAATAAAAAAATTTTAAAAATATTTTTAAAAATATCCTCAGATCGAGAGACTCTTACCTGTGGAGTCCCTGAAGGATCAATTCTGGGGCCAATACTGTTTAATCTATACATGCTACTATTGAGAAATATTATAAGAAAAAACAACATTAATTTTCACTGTTATACAGACGATACACAATTATATTTGTCAATTAAAACAAACAAATCTGACCAACTAGCTAAATTAGTGACCTGCCTCAGGGATATTAAGTCTTGGATGCTCCTAAACTTCTTAATGCTAAAGTCAAACTAAACTGAAGTTATTATTGTTGGGCCTAAGCACATTAGGGATGATTCTTCTATTACTGTTACTGACTTAGATAACATTGCTTTGTCGTCTGCATATGATGTCAGGAACTTGGGAGTGATTTTTATCAAGATCTGTCCTTTAATTTTTACTTGGGATGTGTATCATGATTCTGATCATGATACACATGTCATTTAAAACAAAGTAACTCACTAGAATATTAACAGAAAGATAACCTGCCTCTCCTGTATCAACATATCATAGGATTAGGACCTTTTCTTCTGGTCTCCTCCTGTGGCTCATGACGTCCCAACATTGCTTCAAGATTTGGACTCTGTAATATAAACCCAGCTTGTTTATGTGAACAATGGATAGAGCTTCTTAGTCTGAACTATGGCACTGCTTATTGATCAGAAGGGCAGGAGGGAGCTATACACACCAAAAAAATGGGTGAAACGGATCCACAGAGCGTGAAACCCCAAAAAGTCCTTGGCGAGTCATCGGCATGAGGATCTCACTGGGTCTCAAAAGACAAGACAGATCATCAAGGAATCCCAAACATCACCAATCCCATGTATTGGTGATGTTTGTTACCATCCTGGCCTTGTGTCTTCATGCTTTCATGTCATGGATTGTGGTTGGATGTACTCCCCTTCTGCTCTGGCATATCTCTTTTTTAAAACCCATGTCAGGGTAGATGGTGCCCACTCCCTGCAAAGGGTTTCTATTGTTAAAGGACAGGTTTTTTTTTTTTACTTGCCACTATCACTATGATGAGCTCTCTCATGGGAGAAATGTTGGATCTGTTAAAGTTAAAGAGTGGACTTGCTATTTTTGGACAGTGCATTGAAATAGCTTTTGATTTGGCGCTATATAAATGCTATTGAGTGACAGACCAGAATCATTAGGCTGAGCTCAGCTACGTTGGACTGCTTAGAGACAGGCTGACAAACCAAGTCATTTGAAAACTACCTGTAATGTTTTGAAGAAAATAATAAAACTACATTTCCCACTATTCACTGCAACACATTCATGTTGCACATTTTAATGTCAGAGTTGGCAGACAGTAATCGATCAGTCATTTCAACAGTGTTTCCTAACAGCTAAAAATGAGGCAACAGCAAAGATTTTAACACATTGTGGCCTTTATTTTTTCATGCCATTGTGTTTATTTTGGTATAATGTATAGACATAAATGGCATAAGTGTTGTCCAAGGAAATGGTGGTGTCACAATGAAACCTGTCTCGAGCTGGAATGACTCAATAGTAGACCAGGATAGAAAAGAGAAAGAGGGAAGCAGAGGTCGAACAGAGACTTCTGGAAATAAATGGAAGCTAAGTATGAGAAAAAGAGAAGAGGGAGTGCAAATGGTTTCTGATGAAGGGGACAGAAAGAGGCACAAGTGTGAGGAAGTGGTGCAAGGAAGGAAAAAAAGTAGCTGTGAAATCCAACATGAACAAATTATTATGCAGGAGGGTGGTTTAGTAAGTATTGTTGGGTTGTAGTGAGCAGACAGACAACCGTAAGGCTGAACAGAAACCAGGTTGTGAAAGACGTGCTGACCCCAAACCGTGATCTTCTGCAAACACACACACACACACACACACACACACACACACACACACACACACACACACACACACACACACACACACACACACACAGAAATAAAGTACAACAGTGCCCCAGGCATGTCATGTTCATTTTTAAAATTCTTATTCTATTTAGTAAAGATCAACTTTAGTTTGGTGTAATGTTTGGGTGTTTTACATAAATCCATCAAGCCAAGCTGCGTCAATGTGACGTTGACTGGAAGCCTTGTCCTGGGGTTTCCCCCCCAACCGTTTCAACCCACAAATCTGCAAAATTCTTCACAGGACAAAAAGCTATGTCACTCAGTGAAACCTAAACTGGCCGACACAATGACACAACAACCAAGCAGGAACAACTAAACCCTTCAAACATCAGGAAAGAGAATTGCTTTCACACCCATTTCCGTTCGTCAACACCAGCATGGCTCCTCTGAGGAGTTTGGAGCACAACCCCGTCCTAGCATTGGGTCCAGCCCCTCCTATTCATGACCACTTCTCCAGCTCACCATAAATCCTTAACGACAAACTCTATAAACTTCCCTGGGCTTGAATATTTATGGATGCCTGCGGTCCCCAGAGTGCCATTTTCTGTCTGAGGCTTAACACATGACAGAATTTTCTCTGGCCTGTTACAACTCTCATGGTGCAAAGGGCTTATGAACACATCCACGGTGGTCTGCTTGGGCCATAAACAAAATGGCTCCCTGATGTAAGAGACAAGTCACATATCAGAGTTTATACAAATCTATATCACAAGTGTAAACCGAGTCTCCAGCTGCCTGCGGCTCAGGCTCCCATGGCTCCCGCTGCTCAGGCTTCCTGAATTTAATCAAGTTTAAGTCTTTTAATCAAACAAAAAGTTGATAGGCAGATAATTCACCTCAGGCTATGTTATCTTATCATTATCAAGTCTGATATGGAAGACCAACTTCCTCAATATTTCAGTGCCAAAAAAGGTCATTTAATTCAAGCACTCAGAAGAAAACTTGGCAATGCCTGTTGACAACAAAAAGAAAATTAAAAATGTAAATGCTGCTCAGCTTTTGCCATTAATATGCTCCTAATCTTTTAAATGGTGTTTAGTCTGAGTCTGTACATGAGCTGCAGGATGACCTTAAATTAAACATGAGAAATGGCTGAATGATGAAGTATGAAGTTGTACAATCTGTTGCCAACTGGCAAAAGAACCATTTTGAAGTTGTTTCTGAAACATTGGTTATCGATTATTCGAAGAATCCTTTGCGAGTCCTCTTTATCTCCTTGACCAGAGATAAAATAAGGTATTGTGTTGAATATGCAGCAAAAACATTGAAGACAAACCTAATAACAGGACAAGAACATCTACACATCCACCTGAACACTGAACTCACTGGACAGACCATCTCGTTGGCTGTTGTTACTCAGTTCACTTCGCTTGGTTTGCTTCCAAATGTTCTTAGGTCTGGTTTAAACATTTCAGCAGTAGTGAGTCACAACAGGGATCGGATCAGTTTAATCTTTCCAGCATGGAAATTAACTACACACCAGAACACAGAGACTGAAAACCGTGTGAGCTTTTGTGTCATGTGTGACATGCAGCATTTTCCCTTCAAGTTTAGGAGTTCCCACATAAGTGATGTGGTGAAACCATCAGTAATGTTAGATAAAATACTCCAACAGGTAGACAGATCCCAGCTTAACTTTAAACCAACACACATATCACAAATACTTTAGGTATGATCACCAGAAGCAGCTCAGCAATAATGCCCTCACACCACTGAACAGATTTTAATCCACATGGAATCAGATGTGAAGCACCTTAAAGGGACAGTTCACCCCAGAATAAAACATCATTACAGTAACAAGTTTTACCTCACATTTTTATTTAGATTGTTGTAATGCAAGTTGGAAAGTATTGCCAACTGAAATCTACTGACATCTAAGACGTCAAACAACAAAGACAACCTGAATCTGTGAATAGAGTTAAATTGTCACAAGTAAAAAATATGCTTCAACGTGTAAACGTAAAATGCTTAAACTTTTCCTCCACTTTGCTGAGATGCATCTTAGCTTTATAGCTTTATTTCTACACCTTCATTGATGGAACAGAATCTGTCGATGAAAAAGGCTGAGTTGATGATCACCTCCTATGCATCATAACACATGATTACTGGTGCTACTGGCTTGGGATATTTCTTAGCACAGGAAGCAAAAATGTTGTTGCACCTCTTGAAAACAGGGACAGAAGACAGGCTCTACATCGAAGTCTCCTTGTGAGTTTTTTTTCAGTGTTTATAAAAGTGTCAACATGCAAGGTAGTGGAGGCAGCACAACATGTGCTACTGTCCAATTTCTACATTTTAACTCTGACCTTGGTGAAATAGTTGAGTAGTTTTATAAGTCTCTCAGCACACCTTCACAGTGGTAATGTTTCGCTTCTACTTTTTCTAATAGTTTTCACTCTTGTAACACTAATTCCCTGCCCTTTTTCCCCTAATTCATGCGTAATACGTCTTTAAAAGGGAAACTATTCATGGAAGTCTGCCAACACCCAGCTGAAGAAAAATAACGCACAAGTAATTTCCCACCGGAGTTGGTGGATGTATGAAGCCAATCTGACCGGACTGAAAGCAAATGTCTGAGATTATGTGCAAAGGGAGGAGGATGCAGGTGGTGTGTGTGTGTGTGTGTGTGTGTGTGTGTGTGTGTGTGTACGTGTGTGCGTGTGTGCGTGTGTGCGTGTGTGCGTGTGTGTGTGTGTGTGTGTGTGTGTGTGTGTGTGTGTGTGTGTGTGTGTGTGTGTGTGACACATGATTGCAATAGCAATCAGCCAGATGTGAACAATACTTATCATTTTCCACCTAACACGATGCTGTTTTTTTGTACCTATACTGACTGAATATTGAGTGACATTAAATGTAGTCATGAGCATTTTTTCCATTTAAACTTACATTTAGTTCAGCAACAGGCAGTGTGTAATTATCAGTTGGCACTTTAAACACATCTGACACGTTTAACTTAGCATGCATGTGGTTTCCAATAGTCAACATTGAAGAGTATTTAGAATCTAATTCTTCTAAATTTGTAGATGATGTGTCTCAGTGTGGACCGGTGGAGTCCACCAGCCTGAGAAACAGCTACGTAACCCTCCCCAGACTGATGTGCTTCACATTCTTCTTCATTTCCTCTGGAATTTGTTTGGATATTGGAATGACGTGCTACTGACTGAGACCTACTAACCAACATCACTCTTATGAAAATGGTTCTTTGATGATTTAATTCAACCTAGCTTTTGTTATCTATCATTTAAAATTTTTCTTTTCCTCAGGTTTGACCATGTTGACCTTTAAATTTAAGTTGAAGGTCTGACACACTTTGTAGAAAATTGGCAGAAACATAGAATAAATCAGGGCCGATTCCACTGTACACATACTATATCTAAAAGGATTACTCTTTCCCTGCTTGCATCTGAAAGTTAAATTTTCTGAAAAAACAAACATGTACCAGTTTCCTATCATCATATCAATGAACAGAGAGAAAATGAAAAGTTCCTTTGAAATACAGCTCAGTCACAATCAGTTATTCGCAGCCCAAAAAGTACTGAGAACATCAAACATTGCAGGAGTTTATTAGCATCTAGTGTATCTCTGCTACAAACCAGTGGATAAATAATTTATATCTTTTACCAAACTGCTGCCTCGCTATGAACAAAATGCAAAACAACTTGTCTGGTCTCCACAAGGCTATGGAAGAGAGTGTTGTTTACAGACTACAAGAGCAAGAAGAGACATTTTTAAGTATTTAATGGTGTGCCACAGCGAGCCAGGACGTCATTAAAACATTTTTCTCAAACCTTGTATTAGAAAAACTTCCTGATGGCTACTTGACAAACTTACAACGATAGCATCACATCAACAACACTGTTTATATCTATCTTGCTTGATATATGGCTGCTAATCCACAAGGAGTATTTCTCATTGGAGCAGATGTTGTGGGATCCCAAGCTGAAGCTTGTGCTGCTTTTATAATCACGACATCCCTCTTTGCTGGTGTCAAGCTATAACTGTGAATCATCGGTCACGTGACATCCAAAATGAAATATGTGACACTAAGTTTTACATTGTCTTCCAGTGTCTCCCAGGTGAAGACCCCCTACCACCATTTACCAGTGAATATTACTTTGATGGTAGTTATTCATTTTGCACATTTCAACAGGTCATTAGAAGGATACGGAGTTCATCTGGCTCTCCATTATCACTCTCTTCTGTACTTCCACTTCACAGATGGTCTTTTCTCGAAGGGAAACTGCTGTTTCCAAGGTGAAGAGTGAACTTAAAAACTTAACAGCTGCATAAATAAATTTTAATGAGTAAGTATTTCTATTGGAAGTATTGTTTTCCCCATAATATGATATTTTTAATCTTAGAAAATGTCACTGCTGGTGAATGTATGTGTGTGTGTGTGTGTGTGTGTGTGTGTGTGTGTGTGTGTGTGTGTGTGTGTGTGTGTGTGTGGTGTGTGTGTGCGTGCGTGCATGCGTGCATGCATGTGTATGTGTGTGCAAGTAATGGACAAGCACATGCCTTAGACCAGGATTATCAAACTCATTTTCACCGAGGGCCACATCAGCATAATGGCTGTCCTCCAAGGGCCAAATGTAACTAATAAATGTAACCAAATGTAAGCCAATGTAATGTAAAATAAACTTATTTATTACTTATTCAAGTTACAAACATTACAGTTGCACAGAAAAAATGTTTGCTTGTTTCTCTGTTATCACATAAACAATTTTAATTTGTCAGGTTATGAAACCCACAGAACTCCATCAATCAGGATCAAACTAAGTGAATAAAGAAAAATAACATCAAACACACTTTTGATCCTCCTCCCTCTCTACATAATCTCACTTTGTTCAAAACATTTTTGTCATTTTTGTCATTGTCATTTGTCAACATTTGAGTTAAAATGGGTTTAATTACTGCATTGCATTTTCAGTTCAAAGCATGCTTTTGACCTATCTATTTTTAGACACTGACCTTTTATGCTCTCGCGGGCCACATAAAATTATGTAGTGGGTCACATTTGGCCCCCGGGCCTTGAGTTTGACACATCTGCCTTTGACATTCTATGACATTGCTGACATGGTCATGAAGCAGCTAATTTATTGTTACTGTGTTGCTGGCTGTGAAGCTTAAACAGATCAACCCCCCTCTCTTAACTTTTTAACTTTAAGTGATATATAACCATCAGAGCAGAGGTAAAGTCCACATCTTTAAAAAAGACGACAAAAGATGCGTCCCTTCTCATTGCTTTGCAATAATGAGCCATTTTCCAGCTCTGCACATTACCCTTTAAACACAGAGGTATAACTTAGACAGTTAACAGTTAGAAGCTAAAATACAAATGAGGGATTAAAGAGGCTTAGAAACAATGGAGGTAAGAAATGAGAGCCAATCTAATTAAGATCTCAATCACTCAATTAGACTTGAGCAGGAGAAACAAATGGCAAATAAAGTCTTTCATTATAACAGCCGCTTTAATTGCTCCAAGATGAAGCACTGACATCTGGCATGCCCCTCTAGACTCCTAAGCGTGTGTGTGTGTGTGTGTGTGTGTGTGTGTGTGTGTGTGTGTGTGTGTGTGTGTGTGTGTGTGTGTGTGTGTGTGTGGGTGTTACAACAATAGAGAGGAATTGGATGGGCGGGAGTTCAACGATGAGTGTGTTTTTACTGAGCCCTGACTGGGTTTATGAGCGTGAAACTGCCCGAGTGCAATGGAGCAGCAGCTAGGTTTATCCATCTGCACTTCACCCACATGGTCAGCGGAGAGTGGTTGAGTAAATGGGATCGGAGGCCGTTTTTCTAAGAGCAAGGATTTCAGGCAGAGAATGAGGCCATTCGCTCTTTGAGAAAAAGGAGATGCGGTTTAGGTCGACACTCAACATGCGGCCTGATCGTCGCTCTACAACCTGGGAGAGTTTGTGAAGCACAGGAACTGCGGTTGTGGCTTGAGGTGCCGTGCCAAAAACAAAGACAAACTCAAAGGGAATGTTAAGTTTCCTTACCTCAGCCTCTGTTTCTCAGTATTCAGCTTCACCGCGTCTTGTTATGATTCTGTCTAACCACTTCCTCATGCTGCTGGCAGAGAGGTCAGGGTTCAGTCAGGGCCTCTGTCAGGTTGCAATAAACAGAGCACTTGAAACAAGAGCTTTTTTTTTATTTTGTCTGGGCGGCTACTATTTTTCTTTCTGCTTAAAAACAATCTCCTTTCCTTCCTCAATTCAAAATTCATATTTTTCAGCGACTTTGTCTACAAGGCATCCACCTTGCAGGTTAGTTCCATGCCATCTTGGCCCGGGATGAATAAAGGTCAAAAAGGCATCTGAAAGAATTCTGAAATGAACAGGCACAGATTTCCAAACAGCATTCACGTAAGACGGAGGATGCATTACACAACAATGATGAAATTATTGAAAAATGCAATACGTAAATAAACAGCTAGGATGCCTACAGCAGTACCAATGGGGTGGGCTGGGTGGGGGGGGACACAGTGTTTCCTTGATCCCAACTGATTCATATTAAATCTCGGTGTTCACAGTGGGAACCGCTGCTGAAGTCAGTCCATGCTCACTGGTGAAGGGCCTCTGAGACGTCAAGCACCAAACTGATGGAGACATGCTTCCATCTGCTGGTGGAGACGGATTATGCAGCCAAACTAACTGGAATCTTTACCATATACTGTACTGTACACATAAACTCATAGTCAAGATAACAAAATAATAGTCGACTTCAAGTAAAAACAGAACCAGATTATTAACATAAATGAAAAGATCACATTTTATTATTTTTTTTCTCTCTTCAAACACAAAGTTAGAACAAAAAAATTTCCACAGCTTTTTTTTTTAAACTAATCTGTTTATGTTTATGCATCAAATGTTAATTTTATTGCATTGTGTTTATTGCACAGAAATCTAGACACAGTATTGTATTTTGCTGTGAGGAAAGAAAGGATTTGTGAGATATTGTGTTACGAGACACACTGCAGGAGCAGGTTGGTGTATATCATCATGTCTTCTGGTTGTTGGCTGAATTATTTTCTATCCATTCTTACGTTCCTTTGGTGCAATCAGAGTACATTTTGTCCATCTTGTTGCACTGAAACCAAGATGGCTGAGATCATTTTAATTTTATTTTATTAACTGTATTGATCCCTGTAGAAATATTATCAGTCCACTCTACACACACGGATTAGTTGCATGAATATGCAGTATATAGTGTGTACAGGCCTGTAATACACAGATACATACACACACTTAGGAGGCCTGGAGGGCATGCAGGTGACGGAGAGGTAGAGCAGCAGGCAGTTCCTTCGTGGTGCGTCCCTAATGAGCAACTTGTAAAAGGAGGATGGTGCCTTGCTCAAGGGCACCTTGACAGTGCTCAGGAGGTGAAATGATACTGTGACTGTCAGTTCACACTCTGAAATTTTTTGCTCGATGCGGGTCTTGAACTGCTGACCCTCCGGTCTCCAGTCCAAGACTTAGCTACTGCCACCCCCATGCAAACTGCCATACACCCACAAGGCGCATCAATTCCTCCCACACATGTCCAACAACCATGAGAAGCTTCAGACAGGCTACAACAGTTTGCAGGAAAGAAAAAACTAATGTGAGCACTGCTGCCATGATTATATGTGGTCATTACAGCGAAAACAGCTGGTACATTAAATGGTAAGAGAGATTTACAGGAGGACTTGACCCACAAATCATTTGATCACAAAGATCATCCTAAACTTGTTGATGAGTTTTCAACATTGATTCTGTTACTAAACATTTTACACTGGGCTGCAACTCTTGCATTCATTCATTCTCATATTTCAAAATACATGTAAGCCGGCTCAGATCTCTGCTATCTCTTGAAGTACGAGGAGAAATATGCTGACCTCACCATCCATCCCATCGCTAAAACTCCAGTTCCTGTCCTGCCAGTACAAACACACTGCAGTGGACAAAAGTCCTCACTCTATTCACGTGTTTTTAGAAAAATATTACTGACATATTGAGGTTTTTTTAACTCCCGTCACCCAGACAGCAAGAATAAAAATAAAACTGATCCAGCTGAAGAAAGATGTGATGATGGAGACGGTTTAATCGCTGAAGAGCCAGATGTTACATGTGATCAACAGCAAGCAGCAGCTCGACCCCAGAAGGAGCATGTTGGTATTAATAGGTCAGAAAGGGTGTGTGTGACATACAAGGCAGCTAAGAGGGTTGAGGATGTGGTTTCAGGCAGCCTGTGAAAGGGAAGCAGGTGAACTTGAGGTATCTTTGCACATTTCTGAGGCGGGTGTCCATCCAGCGACCTTACAGGTTCATTTGATTTATAAACGGTTCCCTCTCGTCTTGCCAAGAGCAACATATCTGGCCTGAGGAAAGCTCTCTGTGAAAGTCAAGCCATGAGTTTCAGGTGTGTGAGATGGCTGTATACACACATACACACACACATACACACACGCGCACACATTCTACTATAAAACTGCAGGTTGTCACAGCTGAGGTGAACAGGAGCACGTCCCACGAGGGAACAAACGGGAATGACGGAAACGTCCAATCATTGTTAATTTGTGTCAAAGGAACAAAGAGCCAGTCATCATGGGGGGAGGCTGAGATCACAGGAGGGAAACACACACACACACACACACACACACAGACACAGACACACACACACACAGTGATTTGTCTTCTCCTTGCAACCATCAAATGCTGTGAAGCCACAAACGATTAAAAGTCTGTTTTCAGGTAGTTTTATGTTAAATTCAAAACCACTCATCAAACACTTTACACATTTTTTCAAGTACACATGTGCTCATCAGAAAAAACATTGTTTTTGGGAAAGCTTTTGCTGCCAGTAACTCATTCCCACGTAAATATCAAGATGTGTAGTAACGCTAAATTTTTATTTAATACTACATTTTTAAAGGTTGAAGCTTTCAGAGCTTTCAGTGTGAAATGTTCTGCCTCATCCACCAAGAAGCTCTCAGGACGGCAGGCCAACAGCTTATCAATGTGATGAACACAGTTGTGGAAGCTGTCAACACAATTCCACCTACCCCGGAGAATTTTGAGCTTTCCTCTTGGACGTTGAAGCTGAAAAGTTCAAAAGGACATAATTGTTTGATTTCATGTTGTTGTCATGTCAGTATTTAAGAGTCATTGTTTTTACTGGGCTCAACTCGCTTTATTCAAAGGCTCAGTTTACTTCTGCCCTGGGGTAAACTGTGCCATTGAACTAACTTTTATGATTGAGTCATTGCTCTCAATCCATAGTAATTATAGATTATCTTTGTTGAACAATATTATCCGACACAAGAACACTTTAGATTTGCAGTTAAATCATTAAATGTAAGTGACTTGTTACTTGTTCTGTCCCACACATGATCAAGGGAAGACGTGGAGGTGAAATGCTGACAAAATGTCTGTTAAATTAGTCCACTTAATTAGTCCATGTACCTTCGACAGCTGCTGTATGCACAAGCGTAAACAGCCCAAACAGCCGCATGGCAACGACAGATAATCCACAGCCTGAGACCAATGGCTGCTCACCAGAACAGTTTGTACACCAGCCTTTGTTGATACAGACACAGACGCCTGCTTCACCGGATTTCCCCCACATGATGGTTTCAGTCGGTTGGGAAGGCAAGTGGCCCGTCAATCTTATAGACATGTAAATAATAATGATTATTATTGTTGTTGTTGTTTTTGTTGCAACAATAATAATGTTGTTGTTGTTGTTGTTGTTATTGTTGCTGTTATAATAAATAATAATAATATTAAAAATAATAATAATAATAAAAATAATAATAATAATATAAAGAAATAGCATTCTGTTTAAACAAATAATGTAAAGAAATGTATTCACCAACAAATAGCACTACTGATACTATTTTAATGTGCCCTGATATTTTTGCTGTGGAATACGACTAACAAAACTAGTCCAATTAATAAAATACAACTTTGTTCTTTCAAATTGTTTGCAGTGCATTCGGCAAAATAAAAGTTTCCTGATTCGGTGAAGAAAATATCAGAGACGGGGGAACATAGCTAAGGTGAATATATGACGTGACTCTGACCTTCACATGATGACCTTTCTGTTGTGTCCAATTAAATACACACATAGGTTCTGTTGCTCCTTATCAGTTTGGTGCCATTAAAATATTGTAAAATGTCACAGAGCAGTTGATGTTACATTTTATTTTAAATGTAAAAAACATAATTATGGTATAATTATTTTCCACCAAAGTATATAAGTCTTATTAGCTTTATGACTTTTGACACACTCGATCAAAACCCTTCTAAGTTTTATTTCTTCATCTTAATCTTTATGTTCTCTGTATTTTAACCATAAGATGATAGAGACAGTTTCTCAATTCAGAATCAGGCTGAGTTGTTCCAAATGTAGAAGGGAACTGTATCCAGATGTCTCCGTCCTGCAGCGTTGTCACATCCTGTGAACTCCAACCCAAAGGTTGTCTTTTAAGTGTCTAATGAGATGACAGTATAGCCTTGTGCAACTCATTCAGCTCCTAACCACCAGCCCCAGCCCATAAAGGTGATCGGAAGTCAGGCTAAGTTAATATCTACAATCCAGCGTGACGATAACTCAGCGAAAGTTGAAACAGGCGAGAGTTTCGATGACCTTTGACCTCCTCGTTACTGAAATCCCAGCACCGCTCAGGAAATTAACTCGCTGAACCGCTGCACATCATCATCATTTGTTACTACAAAGCAAAACCTGAAGCCGCTTCCTGATAGGTAGAAGCTCATTTAGTGACGATGGAGTCGTTCTCAGTCCCAGTCTGGTCTGATATGAATCAGAGGCAACAACAGACAAACTGTTTTCAAACCAGTTTTACACTTAATGCACTAGTATCATATAAACAGTCTGAATAGTGTGAACCGTGTGAACCTGCAGCCAGGCTGCACCTAACGTGCCTTCCCATCCCCACCTACAGCTGTTGTTAACTCAAAAATATTCCAGGACAAACTTTCCACAAATGGTTCATCTGTTTTTCTATCGATTATATGAGGAACAGTTTGAGGTTCTGGCTGGTTGGGTTTGTTACCTTTGGACTTAATGTAAAAACATGATATGCTCCTCAGCTGCTGCTGATTTTCCAATTTTTCTTCATTTAATTTAATCATCATCATCATTGCATCATATTCCATAAATATTACCCTAAATTTCTCAAGCATTTATCTCTGTTTCACCAACTGCTCTGTTTGGTTAAATTAAAAACAGCAAAAAATAGTTTGATAATGTTAATGTGATTTTTTTTTTGGGGGGGGGGGGGGTTGTTTTACTGCTGTGAATTGGGAAACAGTCCTTCTACAAGCCACCATTAACAAAGAAGGTTGGAGATCTCCTATGGAAGATCCTGACTGAGATACCTCATGTAATAATCTTCAGGTTTTTGTTTAATGTTCAAATTTGTAAAAAAAATTTTTAAAAAGCTGTTGTCACATCATATGAATGAAAACCATCCAAAATATCAGTCTAAAAAGACATATTGAGTGAAATATGAATATACCAGCCTTCAGATCTCAATGTGCTGCTGAACTATGGTGACTTTATTTTGTTGGACAGAGATTTTTTCATTGTTCATGAACTTGTGCACAAAAATTAAAGACGAAATTGTAACATTTAAAGAACCAACGTATGGTTTGATGGGAGTGATTAGACTGATTTTTTTTATTTTTTTAAATTTGGGATTAAATTGATTTGTCATTCATTTTTCAAGAAATTCCTCACAATTACAGCAGCATTTATTTGTACTTATATATAAGTACAAATAAGTCCAAAATTAGAAAATCAATGTTTAAAAATTTTAAGAGAAGAGTACCAAATTTAATATCAGATGTGCATCTTTTTTTCATCTTAACCGAACACTGAATTTTTAATACAGTATAGTTTATTTTATCATGACAATAGTGTTTCCACTCTAACTTGCTGTCTTTGTTCTGTTTTTTGCAGAAGCAATTTAACATACGACTGCCATTTCACCAAGAAGCAGCTGTACAGAAATGGAAAATACAGAAAATAAATAGGACCGTTCACTGTGTCTACAAAACCACATACATCGTCACGTGTGTTACACCGCAGGCAGACATTAAAGGACAATTTGCCATTGGGGAGTGAGGGATTATTGGGTTTGGTTTTGTGTTTGGGTCTATCTGTTTCTGGCTGAAGGAGGAAGAAAAGCAGAGCAGATACTCCCAGCGTTAGTGGTTAACCAGCGACTAATGAGGGGAAAAAACACTGAACTCAGATGTAACTGTTTAGCATGAATTGGTGTTCAATGTCCTGACTGGGATTCAGGGAAAGATGGCCAACAGTCAGGTAAGCCCATGTGTTTTGACTAAAAGGATAAAAAGGAGATGTTGGACCTGTTTTTAAACCATTTGTGTTTGAACTCCTCCACAGACCACAGGAATCTCTTTTCATTCAGACTTCTACACCTTCGATACACCAAATGTTTACTCCCACAACTGTGGTGTAGCTTTTGCTTACTTTTACCAGAGTTTGGAGACCCTCAAACAACCCCCCACCCCCACCCCCTACTACCACCCCCCTCAAAGTACTGGAATTAATCCTGGGAAATGAGAAGGCTTCCTGCCCCCTCACTGCTACTCATTTCCAGGTGCACGAATCACAGGTCAACCCAGGATCACCGCCGAACAGAGAGATAGAAGAGTAATATATGACGGCAGAAACAGTACAGGAGGAAGTGGGGTGAGGAAAGGTGAAAAGTCGGACATAAGACATAACAAAATGAAAGAAAGGGCTGGAAGACGCAGGGCTTGGGCTTGTGGATGTGAACCAAGATGAAACCATTCAACTTAAATCAGCACCATGTGTTGTCCAGAGTCTTATTATCCCATAAATGAACTAACTTTATTGAGGCAACAAAGTGCTTAAAGGGTCTGCAAAAACATTAAAGGGGCTGCGTCCGTCTCGGCCTGGTGCCAAGAGTATTCTGATTCCTCCAGGGTCTAATGAAAAGAGAGGCGCTCTTGTGTTCCCTGCCCCCTGTGTAGCAACCCCAGCCGACGGGCCAATACTACTATTTGAGTAATTGCCCACGAGACTCAGATACAGGATCAGCAATTATTACAAAGACACAAGTTATGGCACTGATGTTTTAAATAACCTGGTATATTAAACAGGGATGAAGGATAAAGATAAAATATCAGGAATGAAGAAAACAACAGGAAGAAGGAGGAAAGGAAAATACAAAAATTTTAGAAAGTGGATGAAACATGTGAGTGAGATTTATGCCAGAATTTATTCCCCCGACATACGATAACATCTTGGTTCTGCATCAAGATAAAAATGGAGTGAAACGTAAAAATAGGTCGAGTCCTGAGTGACAATATGTGGCCCAAACGTCATTTTGTGGCCTGAGGCCAGGCCATGCAGGTGTGACGGTTGAGAACAACGTCAGAGGGAAGGTTAGCGAAGAGGAGACGAGTGTTGGAAGTCTGAAGAACTTCCAACTCTCTCATAACCGAATCGAGGCTGGTAAGTTCTGATAGGAAATCAAACATTGTCTCCAGAGAACAACCGCTGAGGTAGCACACTGCTGTGTGACATGACAAATGTTTCTGACAGCCAGAGGACTGGACCGCGGATGTGCATCAGATGTGTGTAGAACCACAGTCTACCACTCATGAGGCCTGCGGTGGACGACTGGGCCTCATTCCAACATCAATAAAGCCTCTGATCCTCCTCAGGATGATGAATTTTGTAAAGATGTGTTTCTTCGCGGCCAGGGAAGGGGTTACAACGGTAAACCAAATTGCCGCAAGTGATCGTATGGAACTGATTAAGGGTCCTGGAGATGACATTAAAGCGAGATCTACCGACAGATTGACTTGTATTTGCCAGAACTGCTGAGAACAGATTATGTAGCACAGCCTGCAATAAAGAATCATATAACAGAGGAAGGACGGCTACCATGAGTGAAACCATTTGTGTGTGTGTGTGTGTGTGTGTGTGTGTGTGTGTGTGTGTGTGTGTGTGTGTGTGTGTGTGTGTGTGTGTGTGTGTGTGTGTGTGTGTGTGTGTGTGTGTGTGTGTGTGTGTGTTAGTGAATGAACTAAGCATGACTTCTAAGTCTGCTGGGCATCTACTAAAAATAGTATACAATAATGAATACGCACCAATATATCAAAGTTTATTTTAAAAGATATACTATTTTGCTAACTGATGGATTAAATTTATATGTAAAAATTCTCCTGTAACAATAAATAATAAACAAAATACAAATACATATACAAACTGAACACTAGACATTAAATAATTAAAACAATTCAAACTTGTTCCAGAACTCGTCATGCACATGTTTTTTATATCTGTGTAACCATTTTTGATTGGACCATACCAATGTATACTGTACATGTGGTCCAGTAATTTTGGATTATATTCCGGAACCCATTCCACACTCATACATGTCAAGAAACCAATTTATGGACTGGGGTAGAATCAAAACCTCAGCTGAAGTGATCAGATCAAATATAACCAACAATCCAGCCTCGGCAAACTGTTTTGGTGCTTCTTCACTGAGTGATGGCAGAATAATTTTTCAGGTCCAGTCACATGAGGTGACTGGAAGATAAATCAACACACACAGCTCAAAAATGACACCTAACTGTGAATATTCAGTAACGTTCTTTACATGTTATGCTAATGTTCTTGTCTGTTTCCAGTGAGCACATGTACTCAAAAGATGTATGAAAACAGTCACATAGATGTTTAGTGAATGTACAAGAGTAATAGAGGAATGTAGCCGCTAGAGGGCACAAGCCAGTGTCTTATTGTTCTGGTCCCAAGCCCGGATAAATACAGAGGGTTGTGTCAGGAAGGGCATCCGACGTAAAACTTTTGCCAAATCAATATGCGAATCGAACATGCCGAATCGGTCGAGGCCCGGGTTAACAACGACCGTCATCGGCACTGTTCACCTACACAGTGCCGATGGAAATTGGACTACTGTTGGTCGAAGAAGGAGAGGAGGAAAGTGTGTTCGTAGGAAGAGAGAGAAGAGGAATAGGACTGAGAATAGGGACGTTGAATGTTGGAACTATGACAGGAAAACGTAGAGAGTTGGTTGACATGATGCAGAGGAGGAAGTTAGACATACTGTGTGTCCAGGAGACCAGGTGGAAAGGTAGCAAGGCCAGAAGTATAGGAGCAGGGTTCAAGTTGTTCTATCATGGTGTAGATAGGAAGAGAAATGGAGTAGGAGTTATCCTAGGATGAGTTTGTTAGGAATGTCCTGGCGGTAAAAAGAATGTCAGATAGAGTGATGAGTCTGAAGCTAGAAATAGAAGGTGTGATGTTCAATGTTGTTAGTGGGTATGCTCCACAGGTAGGATGTGAGCTGGAGGAGAAGGAGAAATTCTGGTTGGACTTTGATGAAGTCATGCAGAGCATACCTAGAAGTGAGAGAGTTGTCATTGGTGCAGACTTCAATGGACATGTTGGTGCAGGAAACAGAGGTGATGATGAGGTGATGGGCAGGTTTGGTATCCAGGAGAGGAACGCAGAAGGAAAGATGGTAGTTGACTTTGCAAAAAGGATGGAAATGGCTATAGTGAATACTTTCTTCCAGAAGAGGCAGGAACATAGGGTGACCTATAAGAGTGGTGGTAGGAGCACACAGGTAGACTACATCTTGTGTAGACGGTGTAATCTGAAGGAGATCAGTGACAGCAAAGTAGTGGTAGGAGAGAGAGTAACCAAACAGCATAGGATGGTGGTGTGTAGGACGACTCTGGTGGTGAGGAAGATGAAGAGGACAAAGGCAGAGCAGAGGACAAAATGGTGGAAGCTGAAAAAGGAAGTGTTACATGACCTTTAGGAAGGAGTTAAGACAGGCTCTGGGTGGTCAGGAGGTGCTTCCAGATGACTGGACAACTACAGCTAATGTGATCAGGGAGACAGGTAGGAGAGTACTTGGTGTTAGAGGTAAGATCTTACGCCCGAGCCCAAGTTTGGGCCCGACCCAAATCGAAATCGGGTCGGGTCGGCATTCTGCTTAAATAGACTCAACACTGAAGGCCTGTGACCTTTGATTCCCCAGAAAACACTGCTTTAAAAACAGAAAGATTGTACAGTAAACATTGTCTGAAACAGTTCAAGTGTGTAGTCAAATAAAGTAAGATCTGGGGTCCAAAGTCTGGAATCAGATTGACGGTAAAGGACTGGAAGAGTTTCCTGAGGTCAGCAGCTGTCTTCATGTCATCTGAACTGCGCACACATCTGATGGAAATGATTCAGCCATAGTGGATCTGATCTCAACAAATTATAAAATAATGTCAGTGTATTAAGTAAAACGTCTACATCTGTTCTAAATCGAGCTAAAGTAAAAATATTCACTGCAGATGTGTACAGTACAGTTTGTTTGAAAAGTTTCATTGTGAAATCTGAGGGTCAATTTAATGAAACTGTCCATTGGATCACACATCACCAAAATAATATTCAATCAGCAGTAGCTGAGTAATTCATATCGGTGGTTTCTCTGGACAGATGGTCTGAGAGTCCACAAATCCAGGTGAATTCTCAACACAAAAAACCATATTTAACATAGATGTGTCATGTGAACCGAGGTGGAACGTGTGGAAATGAGTCATCCTCAAACTTGAACTCTGGCAGGGGTTCCAGTCCAGATGGGGACTGAAGTCAGCCCAGCTGAAAAGATCGTCCCCACACACAGCAGCTCGCCTTTGTGGAGAACCGGGATTGTTTACCCACATCAAGGCGACTGGAAAATATTATCTGATATTAAAAATAGGTTGACATCTCTTTAGCAGACAATCAAAACCAAGCAGTCTTTCCTGATCGTCTTCCCTTGTTGCTCCCTGATGGACTTGGTTTTGAGCGTCCTTTCTCAGTGGCGTGGAGCCAGGGCAGCTGCAGCCTGCAGAGAAATGAAGGGCCGAGGGATCGTGTGAGAGTGGATATGGACTAAAAACGGACCTGCCAACAGTTTGTGCTACATATTAATGTCATCATAATGCAGAGTTCACACAGTCGTTTCTTAACTCATGCCATTCAATCCAGAGGAGGCTGGACTTTAGGTCCTCTTCCTGTAACGTCTCTTACTGGTATTGATTACCTCCAGTGTGTGCACTGTTACGTCAACACCTCCACAAAATGTTGAAGAAACCTGTTGAAGGTTCTTGAACTGTTTATTGTAGTGCTGGGAACTGATAACCAACACATTTGATGTCGATGGAACATGTGCTCAAAAGATGTATGAAAACAAGCACATAGATGTTAAGTGAATGTACGAGAGTGATAGAGTGCGTGTTGCACAAGTGTGAGATCTGTGTCAGAATTTTTACAGAGGATTATTCGGCAGGTAGAAAACAACAAGAAGAACCAGCTTGATGACAGAGATGAAATAAAAATCAAGGAAATCTGGATGTTTCAGATGCTACCTGTGGCATTATGGATCAATTTTTCACAGTTGTCCGCTGCTCTTTAGAACGTTTTTGGAGGTGGGAGGAAGCCAGAGACCCTGGAGAGAACCCACACAGACATGGGGAGAGCAAAGATATTTAATTTAAAGAAAACTTTCATCTCACTCAAATCGGTGTGACATTGGTCCAAATCAAATACATCAGGATCGGGTTGATCGACATGTCCTCTTATCGTAAGTACTTTTCAAGTCATGTCAAGGAAAAACAGAATTGTGTCTGTTCTGTTTTGTGACGGGTGTGCCTTACCATCCAAACAGAATACAGCAGTGACGAGTCGTGCATTTCACACGTAGGCCTTCAGTGATGTTCTCCCCAGTCAAACGTGAATAAATACATCCCATAATACTAAAGCGGCTCCCACCGCTGCCACCAATGTAGCGTTGATGTAGCGTTCAGGACTGCTATGAGTGAGCCCCACTCATTTTATTGTCACTGGCACAGAAGAACCCACCGCCACACCTTTATAGACGTCACACAACTACGTCACCGACTGAAACGACCATCATTTATGACACCACAGCAAGGGACACCACAGCGAGGGCTATTTTACAACAGGGACACAAGTCTCTTTGTGTATTTCCACTACAATCACACAGCAGCGCAAGTGCGCCACATTATTTACACACAATGCAGGAGAGCAAGAATTTGTTTTTCATTTTTAGTATATTTGTCATTTTATTTCATTATAATTGATTTGGTATAAATTAAGATTAATTACAAGAACAATAAATATGAAAACTTAAATTAAATGCATGTACTCACCGAAACAGCTGTTCAAACGCAAATTTATTTAAACTAGGGCTGTCAGTTTAACACATTAATTAGATTAATTAATTACGCTGCAAATTAACGCGCTACAAAAATTAATGCAATTAATCGTAAGTGGTAAGTCAATGCGCAAGCATTTTAAATTTGGCACATTGAGTGACCCGTAGGGTGTAGCGGCACGTCACTTCATACCTGCGCCACTTGTCAAAAGCAGAGTAGCTGACAACAGAGATGGACGCAACACAGGAGAGCGAGGCAAGCCCACTCGGACCTTTGGGTGGAAAGTTTATTCATAAAAAGAATAAAGATGGGACTATCAACAAAAACGCAGTGATTTGTACCTTTTGTAAAAGAGAATTTTCACATCACCAAAGCAGCTCCAGCCTAACGTATCATTTAAATGGAAAACATGTCAAGGACACAGAGTTGTCTGTTGTCAGTTCCTGTAACGTTAGCTTATTGATGTTGCCTTATCTAGAGGCATGTTATACTATTCATTTTGAATTGCTGTATTGAGTCAGCTTTAGTATTCATTTTGATTGAGAGTCTGCTTATGTGCCTATTTGAGACTCAGCCTTATTTTATTTCTGAATTTTATTTATTTTATTTAACTGTATTTATATTGCATGTTTTAGAAATGCACCTTGCCTAATTGGTTTGCTGATGTGCTTGGCCTTTTTTCTTTTGAATTTCATTTATAAAGCACACTTAACCAATAAAAATGTGGATATCAAATCTTCTCTTCTTGGTGTATTCTATTGATTAGTCATGCACTACAATTTTGTAATGTCCTAGAATTCAAATTCTTTATTTGGGGGCCTTTAGCAGGTATGAGATTAAAATGTGATTAATTAGATTAATTAATTACAAATCCTGTCATTAATTAGATTATTTTCCTTAATTGCCTGACAGCATTAATTTAAACACAAACTCCATTTTCCTTTCTTTGCTCAAGAACGCTCCGTTAGCTAGAACAGGTTAGCTCCTTCAGGGATCAGACCCTCATCTCATTAGAGCTTCTCTTCAGATGTGTGTCTGCATAGTGTCTGCATAGCACCGCCGTCTCCGAGTGAGTATCCAGTCACAGGACACGTACATGTCAGGTGAACGTGGGCTAGCTAGCAAGTCCTAGAGGGCCAACTCATGAACTGATTGGCTATCGTATCTGTCTATTAACTATGTGTTCTTGTTCATTCACAGTGCAGGGAGGCCTGCATTCTAGATTCTGAAGGTCCTGGGAAGATTTCATTCAACCTGGCAACACAAGCTAGCTGAATTCTGATTAGACAAAACCTCTCTAACCTAAAAATAGAACACTGATCCAGTGTTGCCTATGTCATATTATATCCCAATGTATAATAATGTATTTACAGAGTCAACCCTCGGTTTTCGAACATAATCCGTGCCAGAAGGCTGTTCGAAAAGCGAGTTGTTCGAAATCCGAAACTATTTTTCCCATTATAATTAATGTAAATAATTTTAATCTGTTCCAAGTCTAAAAAACAACTTTTTCTAAGTTTTTTTTTTACTATTTTACACCGTAAACTGCACTGTATACTGTTTACCATGAATAAAAAAGGGTAGAAATAGACACTGTGTTTTATTTTAATAAAGGATATCCTATCGAACTTTGAACACAAATGCGCTACGGAGGAAGCATCCTGGGCATCCGAGTTCGCTCGGCTCCCGAGTGAGTCGCGTTCAGGTACGCTCGGCTTCTTTCAGTTTGGTTGAGAGTCGAATTTTGGTCGAGTTCAGAGATGTAAAATTCTCGAATTTTCTGGTCGAAAACCGATTTGGTCGAGAACAGAAGCTTTTGAAAACCGATGGTTGACTGTACATATATTTGAATGTATTTATTTCAGGAAAATGCATTAAAATATAATTAACTTTTATCATATGTACAGTATTATCATGATATTTGGTTATGTTAGACCAGCAGAGAAGGCCTTGCTGGACCTGTTCGCCTACCGCTGGAATATACAGTAATCTGAGATAAATCTATAAAGTAAATGATGAATGTTTGATTTTGTTCAGTACATCACAATTCATTATTGGATTTATCTGATGAAGAATTTTAATGGAAAGCTGTTTCTTTTTATTAAATTTGTAAAGGAAAAAAAAAATTGAACTGGGAGGTCGTTCCAGAGACGAGGAGCCTGATTGCTGAAAGCTCTACCTCCCAGATTACTCTTTCAAATCTTGGGAACTGACTGTAGGCCTACATTTTGGGAGCGCAGCGGTCTAGTTGGAGGATAGGGCACTAATACTTCCTCCAGATATGAAGGCACCAAGCCGAAATCAGCAGTTATGATAATATGGCCTGGAAGTGACAAAGAAGACGAAGAAATGTACTTTGTTGTCCCTCTTTGAAAAATTACCTTCTCACCCTTACTATATATAAACAAACACACAACAGGAACCTGCAAGCATGCAATTTTTTCCCACTGCCAGCTAACACTTGAAATGTTATGGCCCACCTGGGTGTTGAACCTGCAACTTTCAGTCCCCGGTCCAAGACTTAGCAGACTGAGCTACTGCCTCCCCAAACAGCATGAACCAATTTTTCACCACATTTTTTTTTAATACTACATAAATGAAAGATGGCAGACCTGGACATTTGTATTCTGTGAGTCAAACAACCGATCCTGATCAAAGACCGCTCCGAGGTTTCTTTTCTGTTTTGTCCAAAATGAGCAGCAAGAAGAAGGGTTTCCATGGTAACTATGCTTATTTATGGGCATCAGTGGCGTTAAGGCAGATTTTAAATGAGTTTGACTGACATATAAATTGGCCACATGATGGCGCTGTTTAGCGGCCTTGGTGCTTTGCCGCTGAATACTGACCGTAATCGTCATGCCTTCAGACGCTTTGAGGGTCACAGGCATTGTTGGAGAGGCAGGGTACATCCCAGAGACGTCACCAGGACACCACGGGACTGGGATTCCATCATCATCATTCGTTTCAATGAATCAAGATTTATGAACACAATTATTTTACAACTTTACTTGGTGAAACATACTGTATGTTAACTCATTGTTGAGTACATGAAATAAAACAAATCTACAACTTCGTACTAATTCATGTTATTCATTTAGGTGTAATTACATGATGTATACACACTTAACAGTAATTCTTACACAACTCTGTCAATCCATCAGACTCTTGATTAGTTGCTGAAGCATCGTGACCCAATTCTAGAGTCCTCTGATCAATTAACTAGTTAAATATTTACCTGGAATTGCACCCATGCTGTAAGGAGTTACCCATCAACTACATTCAGAATGAGTTTATATTTACAAAAATGGGAATATCTACATAGTTTAACATTCGATTTCTTGTTCTTGTAGTTGGTTAAATGTTTCCCAAATAATTGCTTTGCTTCTTCCCTTCCTACACATCCAGCTGTAAAGATTTGCTAATGTACTTTTGTACAACAGTTGGAATGTTTATTAGCATCATTGCTAACCATTACTGCTTGTGATTAATTTAAATCATTAAAAAGGCCTCAGAGATAGAGATATAAAAATAAATCCCAACAGGAGAGTTCAGTGAAGGTGACTGAACATTGTTGTATCAGTTTAAGGTAGAATCATCAAACACCAGGTCACTGATTTCATTAAAAGGTTTAATCTGAGGAACTTGAATTTTTCTGAAATGTGTGCTAAATGCTCACAATCAAGAAGACATGGAGATGTTTACTGGGTGATCAGTCAGCGGTTTCGTCCCCTGGGGACCACGAACGCTTGTGTGGTATTTCATGGAAACTGATCCGGATATTTCACTGGATTTCGTCAGTAGTTTGGCTAAATGATAAAGGCTAAGGGGATTTTTCATTCATGACAAAAACACAGAACAAACACGTAGTTTTCTATGTTAGGCACTTTTATTGCTTTTGTATTACTGATTCACAAACAAATTATTACCAAAGTTAACACCCAATTTTACACAGATTGGCATTCAGAATATTTATTCATACACATAACTAGATGTAATTTATAGTCCATGTTAACAGTACAGGAAACAGCAAATGAAATTCTGGGAGGAAAGTTAATCCTGAAGATCATCAAAACAAAAGTCAGTACGTTTTATTTTTCTAAACCAGAAAAAGTTTTTGTCCAAAAAACAAAAGCAGAGGTCAAGAACGTTTACTTAGCATGGAGTGTTAACTGAATGTTAATGGCAGGAGTGTTTCAAATAATCCTTAGTTAAGGGTTCAACTGTCCACATAAATAGTCTTTTGTTTGAGAGTGTTGTTATCAAAAGCATCCTAAGTTAAATGTTGCCCTGAACATGATTTGTGCCATTCTATTTCCAGACCTGCTGAATATCAAGATTGTCACACTGTAATACAGTAGATAAAGTAGTACAAAGCAATGAAAAATATCAGTCTAAGGCATAAGACTCGCTCATCACTCACAACACCACTACACAACACCATCAGACTCAAAGAGCTGGCTCAGGGGTTGGCAGCCCTTGTTCTGAGAAGCTGCAGTGTTCACCGCCACGCAAATTCAGTTCTCAATGTTTCAAAGGGAAGTCAGTCCAAAATCAAATGTACACATTTATTCTTTTACAAATCTTACTAGTTATTCATCTAGACTTTTTGGGGCGAGTAACTAAACTGAAGAGATTGTTTTATATAAGGAGTTTTGTTTCCATATCAATGAGCAGGAGGAAGTTTCCATCTGCTGAAGAAAGAGAGGCTCCTTAATAAAACTAAGTTAGAGAGCATTAAAAGTCCCATCAGGTTCCTTTACCTTTGATAAAAGGCAGAAATCTCCACAGCTGATAGAGACCAAAACTCCATATCACAGTAATATACTTTTATATTCACATTTCATGTTGTTGCAAGCAGTTTATTATAAAAATGCATTGAAGCAAACATGCAGACAATCCAGGAACAAAGACTGTCTACCCCTGGGCCACACTGATTACTACGATTTCTATCAACTTGGCCTGCCAAGTCTTCACCACTAGAGGGCACTCTGCTTTCAACAAATAGGACGACGAGCCACCGCAAACTGGAGGACACAGCAAGAGATCTCCACTTCTCCACCCCTCGACTCAAATCCAGCACAAACCAGACATAACCACACCGTGTGACAGACGTAGCTGTATAATCTGTCTCACTATCTCCTACCATTCAACTACAATGGGGAGTAATTACATTAGGATTTTTTTTTTCCCTCCTAAGGCTTCTGGCATTTATTTTTACTCTGAGACACACTGAAGTTCTAAAAGATGAACACAAGGAGAGGAGCTGGCTGCTGGAATCGCTCGTCGTGTCCTCCTGAATTCTCATATTAGCTGCTGATAGAAGTGAAATCCATCTTTACACAGAACTCTCTCCTATTGGACCTGGTCACAGACGAATGATAACAGGGACCATCAGCGTACACGCAGACCTGAGTGTAATATGAAATGATCACTTGACTCTTTCACTCATCTGTCTTTGCCTCTGGATACCCGTGTCCTTACATGCAGACATGACTTCCATTTCCTGGCTATTTCAAAGTCCTAAATCTTCTCATTCAACAGCTCAAAAAAAAGAAAAAATGTTAGTACAACGAATATTCCTGTGATTTTACAATCTGATTTTAGCTGATTAAAGATGATCTATTAAATACTTTGGATTTTATTGCCTTTACAGTTGAAGCAAATGAACAGACAGAAGAACTGTATCAAACCTTTTTCTGTGATCATAGAGGAGGAACCAGACATGTTTAGAGACTGAACCTACTAATTCACGCATTGCTCTTAATGATAAACATCCTCGATGAGAGCCGACTGTCAGGTAGGAATGTAAAAAGTCGTCTGTGTACACGTCCATTTTACATTTCAACCGAGCAAAAGCATGAAAGGGACTTAGAAATAACTATCAGTTCATGCTGCATGAAATTACACGGATTTGCATTATCATTCATAGTAGCTCATAAATGTATTGTTGCCGTACACTTTAACAGAAATTGTTAAGTTTTCCTGGGCATAGTGTGTAGATCGCTCAAATGATGCCACAGGTCACTTTGACAGACGGTTGTCTGAATTAAAATAATGTTGAATTTTGACACATTTCTGCCAAAGTTGACTTTGTCTATCTAAAGTCTACAGTGATTCATTTTTACTCAGATGTTTGACAGACGTTCACAATTTCAGATTTCAGAGCGGCAACGCTCACCCACTGGGCACCCACAGGGGCCACAGCAGGGGGGCTCTGCAGCAGGAGATGTGAGAGGAAGGAATTTTGGGTCAACAGGTAGCTTTATGTGTTTTTTTGGGTGGGGGGGGGGGGGCTTTAACACACAAACTCCTGCCTCATCCGGATGATCTGTAGCAATGCGGCCTGGACATCTTCATCCATGTGTCCCTATGAAAAAAGTCAAGATGAGCATCAGATAAACAGACCAGATAATCACACAACAGATGATCATGCATCTAGATCAACATCAACATGTTTTCAAATCATTTCAGCTTGTTCCGTGTGTCGCTGTCTCTATATTTTTGACATTTCCTGTTGTGGTTAATGAACCTGAAGGCTGCTCACGCAGGACTTTGCACCACGTGGTTAGTAAGCCATTCAGAAATCTTTCATACATTTAACAAAAATTTTTTCTCCAACATGTCAAGTGCCAACATGAATTTCCTCCTGCTTTTGGATGGTGACACAGTGTGAAAGCTGCTTTTACAAGCCCCTTGATTTTGATTTTCAAAAGACCAACAATGATTTAATCAAACAGGTGAAGGTGATCTGGTGGTGTCTTATGTGCACCTCTGAGAAAGGAGGTCAGCTACATAACCAGAGCCGCTGCATGTCACAGCAGTTTTCAGCTCCTATTTGCACCTCTACAGCAAGTTAGATGACATTTCTCACATTTTAGTTCTGTTGTTATGGACAAGTGTTAATTGACGTCTGGCCCATAATCTGTGAAGTTTAGAAATCAAAACCAGATGAATACCACAAATCGATGAGAAGTGAAGCAGTGCAAATTAAATTTTAAATGCTCAGCTAAGACCGAACACATTCAGAATGTTTTTTGAGACCAAAAAACAGATCCTTTGGCAACTGTTAAAAAGATAACTCTTCAGTAGAAATAAACTTACCTGTGCTGCACTGAGAAGATGAGTTCGATAAATTGAAACCACCTCCCTGTGTTGCCTCTCAGCATCCTGGGAGAGGGAGAGACACGTCAACAGCAGGTCAGTCCAGTTAACACTGACGTGATGCAGCCACTGTGTTCTGGCAGCATATTAAAAATCTCACAACTAAACTTCATTGTTCATAAAAATAAAAACATTTTTCTGTCTGTAGGTGATGGTATATAGATGGGCAGGATGTTTGCTGGCAATAATCAACTAAGCATAGGTGGATTCTTATTTTCACACACATAGAAGACAGTTAATGTTCAGTAAATCTAATGATAATCTAATGAGTGTAATAATTCTGTAATACAAATTTTATTACATAATCAAAGTCCACTTACAGCCAGCTGTTGCTGTAGGCCCTTGATCTGAGCTTGGAGTGTGTCGACGTGCTGCGTCTGTCTCTTATTAGGCGCGTTGCTTGTGTATGCCAGCTGGGACAGGCCGTTCAGTGCCTGCTTCAG
Source organism: Antennarius maculatus (assembly GCA_013358685.1). Lineage (NCBI taxonomy): Eukaryota > Metazoa > Chordata > Actinopteri > Lophiiformes > Antennariidae > Antennarius > Antennarius maculatus. The sequence goes on from CM023606.1 coordinate 22,106,778, forward strand.
TCGCTCCACATCTGTCAGCAACTCTGTGATCTGACACCGACACTCGTGTTAATATTCATGTTATTCATGCAATAAGCACAGATGTTGGTAACTAGAAACAGACACAACTGTTCAAAAATAATCTGCAGACTAAAATATTTTCTCGTGGTGGATGAGCACATGTTTAATCTACATGAGTCGGTCAGCTATAGTTAAAACCATATACGTCCTAAAAAGTAGCTAAATATCATTAACATCAGAAAGTTTCAAGTCCACCCCCTTGGATGCTCATCTGTATGAGTTAACCAAAAATCTTGGACAGATGAGATGTACAAATTACAAAAAAGTTTTAAATAGATGCTAAAAGTTATCACACAATCAAATGACCGCAATGAGGTTACGATAGTTCAGACAACACAAGCTATGACTACATCTTCCCATCAGAACATTATCTAATTATTTTCATACAAACCTTAGAAGGCAGACTCTGTAAGATTTGACATGTATGAACCACTGCAAAATGTATTCACGATAAAATTGCATCCCATGTGTCTCACCTTCTTGTCTTTGGCTTCGGTCTGCTGAGCTGAGGTCTGAATCCTCCTCTGGAGGTCACGGATGGTGCTCAGCGATTCGTCGTATCTCTCCTTCAGCTCCCTAATTTCTCTTTCGATGGCATGTCCCTTCTCCTGCACAGCCTCCACCTCCGTCCTGGCCCTGTTCTCATCCTCCCTGGCTTGCGCTGATTGCTGTTGGGCTTCTTCACACTGCTCAGTTAAGCTTATCAGCTTGTTGCTCAGGTTGGCCACCTCCTCCTGCAGCTGTTGTTTCTCCTTCTTCAGCTGATGCATTTGGTCTTCCTTGTAGCGAAGTTCCTCGAGGGCTTGCGTGGCTTGAAGGAGCTCCGATTGCAGCGCAGACACATCTTCAGCCCTCTGAGCGCTGTTCTCCTCCTCTTCACGGAGAACCATCTGGAGTTTCAGGACTTCGGCCTCCAGGGCGTCCGTGGACTTGGACTGCTGTTGCAGCAGAGAAGCCTGATCCTTGCGGTATTCCTGCAGTTCCTTCTGTAAGGCACAGACCCTCTGAGCCTCCTGCTGCTGAGCCTCTCTTGCCTTCTTGCAGTCACTCTGAGCCTGCTGCATGGCGTCATGGAGGCCCTTAAGCTCTGAGTCGTACGTTGCAATCCGAGTCAACTCTGATTTCAAACGGTCCTGAAGATTCTGGATCTGATTTTTGCAAAGGGTGTTCTGGTCTTCCAGGTCAGCTTTCTGAGACGTTATCTCTTGATGCTGGAGCTCTAGTTTGGCCCACTTCTGAGACAATTCCTCATATTTGCTCTTGTACTCTTCCTCCACATCCTTGTGCTTTTCACTACTAACTAGAGCAGAATCTAGTCTCTGTTGGACAGATTCAATCTCAACTATCAGTTTCTCCTTCTCCTGTTTGTTGTTATGTCCAGTAGACCTTTCCTTTTTGTACTTCTCTTCCATCTCTACTAGCTTTACTGTCAACTCCGTCACCTGAGCGATGTAAGACTGTTCCTTTTCCTCAGCGGCTGATAGTGGGATGAATCTGGACTGGATTGCCTCCTGGATGGTGTCAAGTTCTTTCTTCTGGGCCACCAGTTCTTGAGTAAGCCTTCCTGTTTCTTCCTGAGCGGACAAATACTTTGCTGACACTTCATTGGCTCTATTCTCTGCCTTGACCACAGCAGCATTCAACTTGTCGACAGTAGCTTTGTGGTCTTTTAGCCATATACAATCTTTCTTCATGTCCATCAGGACCTGATCTAACTCTTGTTTCAACTTATCATTTCCTTCCTTCACTTTCTTCAATTCTTCTCCACTTTCTTTTTCCTTGGTCACCGCCTTCAACATGTCAGTTTTCACACTCTCTAAGGTGGAGGTTAACTCCATTTGCACTTGCTCATGCTGCTGTCTGGGAACATGCTCTCTCTCCATGCTCTGTTTCAGAGTCTGGATCTGTGCGGTCAGCTGCAGACACTCATTTTCTCGGTCTTTAAATCTCGTCTGAAAAAGTTCGATTTTCTTCATCAGGTCTCCGTTGTGAGAACGCAGATCTTCCATTTCACTCTGTTGACTCTTACTAGAGGTTTGGATGCTGCTGATATTCTCCTTTAGCGTGACCCGTTCAGTTTGAAGCTGTTGAACTTGAGCCTCTGCTTTCCCATAGCGCTCACTGGCTTCCACCAGTCTGTCCTCTAGCTCCTCCAAAGCTGTCACCATGTTCTTCCGAGCCTCCTCGTGCTCCTGTAGGGGTACGTAGTCCTTCTCAATCTTGCTGCTGAATTCATCCAGCTGCTCTCGTAGTATATCTCTCTCTTCCTCGCTCTCCTTCACCTCATGAATTAAGGCTTGGCTTCTGGCAGTCAAATCTACTAGTTTTCTTTTCAAGGAGGCGTTCTGATCCTCGAGGGCAGCCTGTATCCTCTGCTGCTCCTCAGCAGACACTGATCCTGATGGACTGTCCAGCTTTCGGTGGAGATCAGCCACTTCCTCCAACACACGGTCGTAGTCTTCCCTTAGTTCGGCAAGCTGACGTTCCTTCTCATCAACTGCGTTTGTCAGCAGGTTTTTCATATTGTCAAACTTTTCTGCTGGTACTGTGTTGCCATGTTTGGTCTTGACCTCCTTTAGTTGGGTCTCCATTTCTATCAGGGCCTCTGCTAGATCATCTCTTTCTGCCGTCACAGCTCCCAGGTCGAGGTTCAGCCTCTCTGCCTCAGCTGCCAGCTGGCTCTCGCTGCTCTTGTACTCCTCCAGGGCCTTCTCACTCTGTTTGAGGCGGTTACGAACTCGACCCACTTCAGCTGACGCTCCTTCATATTTAGCCTTGATCTCCTGGAGCTGGAGTCGCATTTCTTCAACTGCCTGGCCTCCTAAGTGTTCTTTAACAGCAACTACATGAGCTTGCAGTTGTTTGACCTTACACTCAGAGTCCAACATCCTCTTCTGGACATCCCCTAAGGCATCCTCGAGCTCCTGAACCTGCTGGTCAGCCTGTTTCTGGATGGTGTCTCGACTCTGAACCAGCTCTTGGCACTCTCTATTTTTACGGTTCAGGGCAGATTGAAGTCGCGCTGCCTCCTCTTCTGCTGCCTGTTGTCTTCTCTTGACCACTTCATTTTCCTGTCGGAGGGCATCCAGTTCGTTGGAGAGGTCCCAGCCTTTAGTGGGCTGACTGATCTCTGGAGGTCTGGACAGTGGCCGAGATATGGCAGGGTTGTGGTGCATCTGTAGAGAAAGAGGGAAGACATGTCGACACTAACACACGTCAAACAGACAAAGTTATTGTGATTAACTTCTTTCATGCAAACGAGTCAAGATATGACAGAGAAGAATAGTTAATACTTAAAAAAAATATTAACTGATGGTACAATAATTGTTATTTCACAAAGGTAAGAAAGAAACCGTGAACAAAATGCTAGAATTCCACCATTGTTGACACATCATGCAACACTTACCCGATCTGAATCCAGGCTGTGAGCTTGTTTCACCAGAGCATTTTCTTTACCTGTCAGACAATAAGGACATTCTGTGTGTTACAGCCTCCCCGTGGAGTGTGGAAAAGAGATTGGTCTGAAAGTCTATAAATAGAAAGCAGCTGACCTTTGATGACAGACTGTCCAGAGTAGTCCCCCTGTGAATACATGATGATAATATACACATTAATTACAAATTATTGAACGTAGGATTTAGAGCAGTAATATTAGATCAGAATGGAATAGTGTCAGGTAGGCTGGTTTAATAAAGTGACACACACTATATGGACACTAATAAAGAATAAAGCTTTCAGGCTGCAGATATGAAACCTGGATTCTCAGGGACACAGAACGCTTGAGAAGCACTGCAATCCAAATACTAATGACCAACCAAAGCAGTTCGGAGCTGGACCTTCACCGTCTCCAGGCTTCGAGCGCCTTCTTCTTTGGTACCGAGCAGCACCTTCAACTGCTCTCTCTGATATAACAGAAACGAAGCATTGTTGGTAGGACAAGAGTAAGAAGACACTTTTTAATAATAATGTACAGAAACAGGAAGTGGATCTTTTTGTATTTTTAATATTTTGTTGTTCTGTCCGGCCCCATTTAAAAGGAGCGTAAATCAGATTTTGAGCCCAGCTCTTGAACTTGATTCTTGAATGTGTGACCCTGACCCTGTGTTAATGACATAACTGTAGATTGATTGCACAGTAACCAATTTAAGAGAGAAACCACTTAAACACTGTGGTTGTGAATATGTTAATGTGTTTTGTTTCTTACCTCTTTTTGAGTGTCTTCAACAGTTATTTTTTCCTGTAGGTGAAAAAGCAAAAACTGAAGTGAGTTGAAGTAATTATCATGCCCACCTAAGCCATTAACCCCTTCCTTCCTTATCCTAAATGCATGTCTGATAATTCACGTCACTCTACAGATGACTTTCGACTCCAGACTTGATACACAAGAAGTCAATATGACAGATGACAGGAACATAGAATTTGAAGGTTTTACCACAAATGATGTGGACATGTTTCAGGCAAAGTTGGACAAATTGTTAGAAAATGACGCGCGAGTAGGTTTCCATCCTGCCCACCGCCATACACGAGACCATCAGAGTGTGAGACACGCCCCCTCAGACTCGCCCTCGACTTCCCTGCCTCAATCTCCCCCTCTCTACATGTCTCTGCCAACAGAGAACCAGAACTCGATAATAAATTTACAGTGTCTTTCAAAATAAACTTGAAACCCATTTGCTGAAATTACATGATGAAATATTATTTATACAAAGGAAAAATATGTTTGGATTTTACTGATAAAATCTGGAGCATTACTTTTAATATTTATTAAAGTTGTGTTTTTTCTGCAGCCAGATTGGCTCATGGCACATGGGAAAAATCTTATGGGTTAGCATCTCCAGAGAACTGACAGGGAGGAAAGGGTTAAGGAGTTTTTAATTTAACATTAACATTTTAAAGTCCACTATCCTTCCTCTGGAAGAAATGCCTGAAGTTAAAAAAAAATTATTATACAATTTTTAAATAAAATATGACCTCTCTTATGCGAGAAGAACTACAAGGCTAAGAAAGGATGACTTTTCTTTTTGCAGTTTCATATTTGCTTATATTCATCACTCAAAGTGTCGAACCCCAAAGTAACTAGTAGAACCTAAAGGATGACTGACGCAGGTCACCTTGTGTAGTGACGACAAGTCAGCAGTGAAGTGTAAGCATGCTCTGAGGCCTGTGATTTGTATCTTTTACCTGTGTGAGCTGCTGCTGCAGCACGCTGACCTTATCCATCAGGGCTGCCTGCTCCTGATGGTACTGCATCAGACTTTCCTGCAGGGCCTCGTTCTGTCTCTCCAAGTCCTAAAAGGCACATACACCCACAAAGCCATGAAGCTAAAAAATTTAAACTAAACCTTAAACCCAATGAGGAAAAACTTTAATGGACTCACATGTATGATCTGGTCTCTTCTGTGAGATTCAGCTGCCTCTGATCGCTCCACCGAATGCTGCAGACAACACAGGGTTATTTTAGCAACTTGCATATGTAAAGCATATCCTTACTATATATGCATTACACATTTACACTAACATGTGCTAATCACTAGGTGGCAGTCATGAAGTGAATACCATCCAGGTTCAGAAGGGTGAAAAGTTTGTACAAAACAACATGCCAAAAAAATGATAGCACATGCAGAACAAGGGGCAATGAGTCATTTAATAGACAATTTTGCAGCGCAGGTTTTAAAGCTTCATAGTATTTGCATGGTGAATAAGAGGGATTCTGACACGTTAATGTTAATAATGGCTTAGGAACAAGCAGCCCAGACTTTCGTTAACTATTAACAGATCACACTGAATGAGATATGGCAGTGCAAATGTCAGTTAATTGCTATTCACTTCAAACTTCATGCACACAGTGACATCCTCTAAAGCAGTGGTCCCCAACCCCTGGTCCGTGGACCGGTACCAGTCCAAGGGTCTGTCGGTACCAGGCCACACAGAGGGAACACAGAACCTAAATATTTCCGTTTTATTTATATGAATCTGAACAATGCTTTGTTTTGAAAGATTACCACATTCTCTCCTCCAACATCTCTCTACGAGTCACTCTTGATGCCTGTCAAGATACTTTCCTTGGTCACATGACTACCTCCTTAAACTGGTCGCTCAGCCAGTAAAACAAATAATACATTATTGCTAAATTGAGACTCCCAAGCTAGCAGAACAAATACAAAACAAACATTGGTACAATGTTACGAGGACACTGCTAATAAAGTTGTCTACACACTGGATTCACATTTTTTATTATTATATTTTTGTAAAAAAAGACAATTTTTGTGGTCATACCATTTTACTTTGTTGTATTTATTTGCCACAACTTAAAAGTTAGTCAATGAAAATACAATCTGACGTTAAAAAGGCGCAAAAAAAGTTTGGAGACCACTGCTCTAAGTAAGTAATGACATAGTACATGTGCATCTCTCCCTGATGATGAGAACCAGAACAATGGTTCATTCTTACCTGTCGTTTCCACTGCTCTATCTTTGCAGCCTCTGAAAGCAGACAACAAGAAAAACAAGCAAGGTTTCAGTAATAAGGTTTGCTTGACGTAAGTTACCAAGAGACACTAATTATCTGTTAATGGAACAACGTCCTTAGGAAATAAGTTCACGGAAAGTAAGGCATACATGGAAGGAGGAAAAGTATCACAAACACGAAATCAGGTGCTTCAGGTGAAGACTGACTTCAGATACTGTGATATACTAAACTGACACAGGTGAGGAAGTTAACATAAAAAAAGGGACCACATCGTATTTATGGTCTGAAGGAAACTACAAGCAATCCAGCAACAGGGCATTTATTAACCATCCTGCATTACAGCCGGAACATACAGAAATGTTTCAACCTACCATTATAGTTTGGACAGTCCTCTCACAACTTTATTTTTTTACTATACAGCTCCAGCAACAACAGAACTCACTTCAGGTTAGCTCTCCTATAGACACATCTTAACCTTGTCTCTTTTTTAATTTACATGATAGCATGTCGTTTCTGTCAACATGGTCACACGTTTACAATCGCTGCATCAGGCATGTCAGAGAGCGACCCCACTGGGCTAACACAGCCACACACTCCCTGTGTGAATGACTATAATAACTTCATGGTTCCTTCTCACTGGTTTTAAGATGCAGTCCGTCTCTCAACTTTTTTACCTTTAAAACACGTAATGATTTAAGGACAAGTTTCATCAGTCATAGATACTACTGATGCTCTGCTAATTATGTACCTCAAACAAATATTTACAAGATTATTTTAGGCCATCTAACCTCTGGTGGCCTTGTCCAGGTAACTTTTGACCATTGAAAGAAGTTCTGGGCTCTTGCTGAGGCGAGCGTAGTGAAATGCATCATGACCTAAGCCATCCACAGCCTTCACGTCAGCGCCACTCTTCAGCAACACCTCCACCGCATCCTTACAGCCATACTCACAGCCCAGGATCAGAGCAGTCCTGAGGGTAACAAAATGAAAACGAATAAAAACGAGTAAATATGGGATAACATATGTACATTAATCTAACACAAAGAAACAGGCCACTGATCATGATGCTCTCAAATAGACAAATGGCAAAACCTATGAATCACTGAAGATTTGCAGCTGAATATTCCATTCCTGTGGTAGCTGAACTTCCTAAATCGGCCCGTGTGTTCAACATACAGTATATCATTGTTTATTACATTGAATATGACAGCATTTTCTTTGTCGGAAATGTTGCTGCTGAGAATATATAATAAATCACATCATATTGCTACGAAGCCAAAAGTTGTATTGTATTGGAAAATTTCAATGATAAGACATTCTCTAGTTCAGCTTTATCTTTGTTTTGTTATATTGCAAATACTGTATACAAAATCATGAGCCTACTGTTCCTGCCTTGAATTTTGTTAAACCCTTCAAACAACAATACAAAGAAAAACAGCATTTCAGTACGCCTTGTTCGCTAGTGACGCAGACTCAATATTGAAGTGTATTTTACAAATAAAAAATGCTATCTAATGGTACTTTTACTATTATAATAATAATAACTTTGTGGTGAAAGAGGACATGAAGGTAGTTGGTGTGAAAGAAGAGGATGCAGAAGACAGGGTTAGATAGAGGCAATTGATTCGCTGTGGAGACCCCTGAAGGGAAAAGCCATAAGGAAAAGAATAATAATAATAAGAATTTATTATTATTATTACTATTATTATTATATTCATTTCTCCCTTTATGAAATATGTTATATTTTTCTTTTGTATTTACCAACTGCCCAACTTAATATTATCAGAAAAACATTATTGCTTCAATCAACAGAAAACTCACATTATCTATTTAAAGGGGTCATAAACATTAAACTTGCCAACCAAACAAAAATTCCATGTGGGCCGATGTCTCTTACTTGTTTTGTTTGTCTCGGATGGTGATATCAGCCCCACGCTCCAGCAGCAGCTGACAGATCCGTGGATGACACATCTGAGTGGCTAGCACCAGCGGCGTCTTACCATCCTAGAGAAGAACCAATCCAGATAATCACACACAGGTCACAACCCTAAGAATTGTACCTCAAAAGACCCCGAGAAAACACTAATTAAATGCACTACATAGATTAGGGCTGCTGTTGTCAATTTGTTTTTTCTCTCATGTTTGATTGCATGTCAATTTTGTTCTTAGTTTTATGTGTACAGGGTTTTAGAAAAATGCAATTTCAGTTCTTGGTATTTGTACGTGTGTAGCAAAACCAGCAATAAAGCTGACTTTGAACAATGAACTTTGAACTTAAACACACATTGAATGAAGACAAGAAAACTGAAATGGGTGGAAAGATCAATACTCACAAAGTCACTGGCATTCACAGAAGCCCCACTATCACAGAGGAGCTTCACACTGGAGGGGCAGCCGGCCATGACTATAGAGATAAAAAGCAGAAATATCTGCAGTCAGCTCATCAAATTTACTGAAATACATCTTTTTTGCCTGTAGATTAACATTTAAATATCACTGCATGTTAACGATGTGAATAATTTAGTAATATATCCTCCATTTGATCTTACCAGCATCATGAAGAGCCGTTCTTCCTTGTAGGTCCACATTTCCAACTGGACAGTTGTGCTGCATGACAACATAAGCAGAAGTTGGCACTAGTGAGGCAAATTAGTTCACTACTGTTCAAGTACAACTCGATGCTTGTTGTGCAAAGTGTAATTATAAAATTCCAATTTTCCCAAGCAATGACAATCCACAATAGTTTCAAAACAAAGATTGAAAATGAGAACAAAAATGTCAGGCGAACAGATGACCCCATGATGGAAAAAACTGGTGTGGACAAACCCCGGCCTACATCGCTGGTGAATTTGGGTAAATTGTCAAGAGAAGCTGGTTGGAGAGGCCAACAAATCTAAAAAAATGCACACGAAAAATTATTATGATGAACACCTTTAGGTCCTCTACAAAATATTTGTTTTCTTGTTAATTCTGTCCATCAGCTTCTGTGAAACTGATGGACAGACAGGATATAAGACAGGATGCAGTAACCCTATGTGCCCAATTTGTATGGGGCATGATAGAAATTCTGATTGGAGATCTGTATAAAACAGTGAAAGGTCCAAAAGCGTCTTATTGTCCAATCAGAGGAGGAGATCAACGAGCACTTAACAAACAACGTAAATAAACATTTTATACCATGTCGATCAATTATTTACAAAGCTCTGCTTGATGCATATGGAAGACATGACAGAGTATCACACATCCTTTGCTTGCTGCACATCGGATTGATACCGGTGCAGCACATCCCCATCAAGTGATAACTGACAAAGACTTTATGCAGAAGAGACAACATGCAATGATGCTTTATGAGCCTTGCGCACAAAAAAAACTTTTGTTTTGGTAGTCATTCCACTTGTGCATGCATGCTGCATATGCTAGTCCCTCTCTGGGAACAAAAACTATCCACTTTTACAAAGGCACTGAGAGGATGACCTCCAACACATATCTGTAAAAGAATATATGCAGCTTAAAAACCATTCATATTCAGATAAAATAATCAATCACAAGCTAAATATAATGTATGTTTTAGGCAGCTGATATTAATGGAGTAAGAAGAAAGCTAATAGTTATGCGTTATGGATTGAGGCCTTCTCCCCTGGTTGGCAGTGGACCCTGAGCTGTGACAGCGGGCAGGTCATATTAGGCTAAGTGGCGCTGTGCTGATATACTTGTGACATCTCTACAGAGTCAGTCAGCTGGTTGGACAGCAGCGACCGTACATCTGTGGTGACGAGGGTATGTTATGAAGCCATGAGGACTTAAAGCTAACAGGGGCCTGATGTTGCTGGGTAAGCTCACCAGTGAGCTCTGCCTCCCCGCTCCCCCCCTATAAAAACCCAACTCTCTCTAGCAACAAGGGCCAAAAATTAGCCCCATGCTCAAATGACAAAACTGGGGGAGGAGGAGGGGAACGGAGTCTCGATGGGGTTGGAGGGTTAGAGGGGCAATGAGAGCTGACGTTAGAGCAAGTAGTGGGGGATATCCTACACCTTCAGGGGTTGGGCTGACAGGGAGATAGTGGAGGTTGTGGGGGTGTCGGCATCCAGCTGCTATGTCTGGTGTGATGACGGCACCAGGAATGGACGGCAGGTTTGCAGGAGGGAAAGATTGTCAACACCACTGACAACCGCCTGCCAACAGCCTGCCAACAGCCTGGACCACCATTAGATCACTGCCATGCATGGGATGAGGGTGGGGGGAAAGGGCTACGATGCTATGAGAGCACAACAATGCATAAATCCTCCAGTGGGTCACAGTGACTCAACAGAGCCACTGTTGAACGGGCACAGCTGCCAGGACTGTTTGACAATAAGTATGTCAATGAACTGAAAGGGAAACTACTTTTACCGGCCAGAGACCGATGAGCTGCTCTGAGGAACATCCCTTCACTGGAGAGTAAGATGCATCTATGTATTACTATCACAAACAACTAAAATACACGCAAACAAAAAATACAGAAATTTAAACAACAATCCAATATCATTGTTAAGTTTTAATATTTTCTCATAGGATGAAATGATGAACAAGCATATATATAGAAAAAGAGTCACACATGGAGGACAATAAGACTTTACCTGCAAGAGTTTCTGCACACACAGAGAATGTCCGTTTCGTGAAGACAGATGAAGAGCATTTTTACCTGAAAACAATGAATGAAGCAATCACCAAACGAAGCAAAGTCACAATCTAGTCTGCAAACCAGCTACATACATACGGACTGACAAGGATAATCCTGACCTGCCAGAGTTTTTTCAGCGGGAATCAATGTTCCAGCTTAAGTTGAATGAAAAAAAACTGTACATATTTTACAAAACATAGCAAAACTGATATTATAGATCCATCAGTGCATTGCTTCATCACAGCTGGTGCAGCAGAGGTTTGGAAAACATAATTACTGGTCTGAATGCATCATCAGTGAGTCAAATCTCAGTAAGTTTGAATGGACATGTTGAAACATACGTCATCTAGAAACATTTATAGATTTCTCACTACCAGTATGCTTTCTGTCTATTAATAAAGTTCTAAGGTGAACATAAAACAGAAAAGTGTAAAAACTCAACTCACAAGTGAAAATAAGATTTATTGACCAACAGACCAGGACGAAACCTCATTATTGCAACAACAGTGATTGTAATTTGAGTCTTCAAATTTACCATACCATTACCATACAGTTTCTGAAAGTAAGAATAACTAATGCCTCCTGCATGTTATTCAGCCTAATTTCAATTTGAAAATGAAGTACAATAACATACCTGATGCCACGCAGCAATTTGTATGAACGAACCACTAAAAGAACAGATTTTCCCCTTTTTTTCACACATTGTTTTGTTCTTAAACCAGGACTTATGTTCTGGTACTGAGTGACCTGTCTAACTGGGTGCAAAACTTAAAGTCTGTATAATCTCATGTGAAATGCGTTTTATTGCGTCTATCTTACACAATGAGGGGACAAAATATTGGAAAAAAATACGAGAATACAGACATAACTCTGACATACTGCTTTTATAAAACTTGAACTCACCAGAGGCATCAGTCGCGGTGACATCAACATTGTGTCCAAGAATGAGATTCAGACAGTCAAGATGTCCTCGAGTTGCAGCCAAATGAAACCTGAGAAGCGAGAAAAAACAGAGCAAAATGAAAAGAATTTAAAAAAAAAACAAAAAACAGGAAGTTGCCAAAGTGTACGGAGCGTGGCATTGAGTGCCAATGAAGAAGTGCTAGAATGTTAAAAGAAGGGATGTGTTGGAAATTTAAAGATGAGTGAGGGACTGCCAAGAAAACCCTGGCACCTTGTAATCAGCAAGATCTGCATTCTTGAAATTCATAACAAGAAAGCTCAGGGTGTAATGATGACACAGAGTCACATACAGAGCTTTCCTTCTGAGCTTCACCTTTGTATATGAAAGCCCTATCAGATAACACTACCCGAAAAAGTCGAACAAATATTCCTTCTCCTTGTAAATTTTCCCTTTTGTGTACCAATTTTGTTTTGTCTGAGTGAACCATACCTGTTCCAGTGTACATTTATCAAATGGAAGATTGATAAGAGTTCAATTTACAATAATATTGCAATCATAGTCTGAAAGAATTCATGAGATGCCTTTATACATTTTATATTTATTCATGAGATCTCAAAGATAATTTCTAAAAGAGCAAAAATCAAACTACAACTGATACCAGAACAGCTACTTGATAAAGCTTGAAGTGTAATGTCAACTTGATTTTTTTTCAGTTCAATTGCCAGTGAAGTTTGTATATTCCCTACTCACCACACCAATTAAGCAGTTTGCCCCTTCATGCCTTTGCCAACATGTAAATCACTTTTGTCTAGAAACATTCCTTTTACCTTCTCTGATTTAACCCACAGCAGCAATGCCGCCACTGGTCGTGAAGGTCTGAGAAGTACTTGTGTGAAAACCAATCTCAGTCTGTCACCCATCAAGCCACATGAACCTGCTTATATACTAACCCCAAAGTATCTGCCAAGGAGACAGCTAGGCTGTCACCTCAACACTGGCGCGGGTATTAAAAGCCGTGTTGATGGCCAGGAGACGCTGGTTCTCAGGGGAGCAGTGGAGGGTCTCGACCTCTCAAAGCACTGACTTTCTCATGACCAATAAGGAACGACAGGAAACCTAGCACGAGTCTCACGTGAAATTCACATATTTGATGCATTGCGTGTCGTCTTGACATATTTGCAAATATATTTGTTTATGGAAATTAAGTGTAAATATAATTAAATGAAAACTAAGACCGTAAACAAAAACTGAGAAGGAAACAAAACTGACCAAACAGATTCGGAGGAGTCGACTCTTTGGACGCAAACACAACTAGAGACCTGATTGAAAAAGAATTTAAGGTTTAGACCCTATTGGATATAGCTCTAAGAAAATACATTCAGTTATGTTATTGAATTTTTACATCTGATCATTGGCAGCTTTCAGGTTGACGACCTGCAGGATACTGCCGCTATTTTTAGTACAGGGAAGAGTGAACCTAAGTGTACATGTGGGTAGCTAAACCATATATGTTGATGTGTGTCTCTAAAGGCAGTCAAACAACCAACATACTGTGGCCACTGCAGCTTCAACTTGTCCCTTCAACAAGATACAGTTTGTCTGATTTCCTTTGCTACCTGCCTTAATGCAGTCCACAGCATTAAAATCTGACTGTCCTTCCATTTCAAAATTAAAAAACACATTCCTGCAGTCTCTCAATTAGCCATACCCGAGTAGCTATTACACAGATCCAACTGTGGAAGTCACACCCTGTTATTGCTATGCTTAAAAGACACATTGACAAGACTCCAACTGGAAGCACTCAGGAGTATCTCAGTGCCAGTTTAACGCTGCAGGGCGAGGCGTGTTTGTTTTAAATGGTGTGCTGTCAGCATGGATTTCTTTCCTGCTAAGGCGTCATCTGCCACCTATCACAACTGCACAGAATGAGCAGGTCCGATGGATGGTCTTACCTCACTGGGATCCATGTAGTGTCATGACAGTGATGTACATTGTTTACTCAGCTGGAATTCGCAACAGAACGGTTTGAATTTAATTCATTAGCTTCATGCTGTAAGGCTAATCCAGGTCACAACAAATGATATATCTTGGGTTTGCAGTGCGTAATTAGTTTCCCACTGAGGTCCATGATTACCGGTGGATTGTCATTCAACATTCCTTTGCTGGCTTTTCCAGAGGCAAGAAAACCATTGAACCATACTGGTCTGTGTGTGGCCCACTGAACTAAAAGTAGAGTTGCTGAGTTGTGAGGTTGTTTTACTTTTATGATGAGTTTATTTGGCAAAAGTGAAACATTTCACAATAAATGTTCAGTTAAGGTAAGGCTTTTTTAGTAAATTAGAAGAGCACTTGCAAAAATCACTGGGTGCCTATGGAGCCCTCAATACACCTTGACACTAAATTTAATGAGTTTTGTCCCAGTCATTATTATCTAATATTGCTAAAGGACAAACTAGGTCTGTTAAAAAACTAAATAAAAGACTTGGTGAAGCTAACTACTTCTGGGCAATATGCCATACAGGAGAAAACTAAATGAGTGTGACTGTGTGAACAACAGCTACAGACCAACAGTTGCGGACTGACTCCTGCTAGATTCTAGCACCTTATTATGAGACAAGGCATTTATCAGGTTATGTGCGTAATTGTGTTTATTTACATGCATGTGCAATGCATACATAATCATGATTCTTTTCTATGGTGTCACTAAAGAATTTCACACATTGCTAAAAATATTGAACACCTTTGCTTCAGGAATCTGGTGTTCTATAGTTATATGCTTTAACAAAGCCTTTATCAAAATAAACCTGAAGCACAACCCGTGACCCGTAAGGTCTTCATATATCTGGGATTACAGGAGGGCGCCTGGCCTCCCAAAATGCTGGTGTTGGAATCCGGTTACTTTTAGGCAGAAAAGATCTGTATGAGATAACTGAAATAGTTCTGGGACTTAGATGGTCTAGATGCAGTAACACACATTTCTTTATACATATCACTGTTATTTTAACCTACTTTTTTCCCTACCCCCCATTTCTTCTCATTTAAATTTGTGCAAGTAAAGATTGATAGTTTGTTCACAGATGGAGAGAGGTTGCCATTTATTGAGATGCAGAGAGATACCAACAGACAGATTAGTCAATACAAACTGCATCCAAATTAAACAAAGTATGTCATACAACAAGGGCGACTTTTGTCACCATGTCTTTAAATGATGTTACTTAATTCGAGAAAAAAAAAATACATAAATGTATACCATTGGCTAAATCAATAGTGTGAAAAATAAATGTACTAACCCTTAAAAGCCAAATCCAGCTGCATTGGTAACTGGTTGCAGTTGGACTGGACACACTCAGGCCTGGTGACTACCTGCCCTCAATCAAATCCTCCCCTCAAATGCATCATTCTTAGAGCCTGAAGTGGTACCATCAGTCTCACCAGTAGCACACAAAGCCAGTCAAATGAAAGGCCAGAAGCTACAAGGAAGTAGTTGACTGAAATATGACATCCACTGAAGAGTGGTGAGCTGAAAGCTAAAGCTAACCCAGAGGAACATTAAGTCTGTATTTTGCTACAGTACACCTTGGTAACACTCGGAGCTTCTCAGACTATATTCAAAGAAGTGTTAAATGCTGAACTGCTTGGAAGACTGGGTTACTGTTACATTTGGTGTAAAGTGAACACTGCGTTCCGCAGCAAGACAACAATTCCAAACAAAAGAGTGTATCCATCCCTGAATGAGTCAAAAAGAGAAAGATTTCGGTTTGGAGTAGCTCAGTCAATGTCTGGACCTGAATTGTATTGAGATGCTGTGACGTGGTGATGAGCAGTTCATGCTCACAATGTGGCTGCATAAAGACAGTTTTAAGCACAATATAAGGTTAGAAACTCACAAAAGTAAAAGAAATCTGGTGCAAGCCAGACACTGATAATAGCCTGCAGCTGGGCAGAAATGTTTTGGTTGGAGTTGCAAGCACACAGTGGCTCTGATCTGACTTTGCAGGGAGTCGTTTCCTGTGGGGACTACAAAAACAACCTCTAACCAATGTGGTCAAGTTTTCAGTGGTCACAGACATTCTTAATACCAACTCCTACTCTGACCACCAGTCTGACGGACACTAAATGGGTTATTTCTGGATAGAAACATGAATAGGGAAATGGACACGTTATAATGCCTCTCCTACACAGCCGGATGACGGTTTCACATTTTAGCGCTATTTCTCAAAAACCTTTTTTTAAAAAGAGTGACCAAACCATTAAGGTATTTCCAAGAATGTCTTATCTCGGAAAAAGGGTCATGAATGTGTGACCACTACAATGTTTGGAATTTGGGAAGCTCGGTATTTTTATATAAACAGAAATCCCTGGCAGGAAGTAACAATGAAGAGAAACCAAATGAAACCATATTTCTATTTGTTTGGTGAAATTACATCATAAAGTCACAGTAAACACAGCAGACATGGGAAAGTCGTTACTCACGCAGAGCGTCCTTCCACGTCAAGCTTGGTAGGGATGATGCCCTTCTTGCTGAGAACAGCGGCCACCTTTTCCACCTCGCCACGTTCCACAGCCTTCATCAACCGATCGTCATACTTGTTCCAGTCTGTGTTCTGGTACAGAGATCAAACAGATAGATACACGGCATGTTTTAATATCTACTTTATCCAGCGAGTAGGAATACTCCTTTACATTTTAAATAGTTAGATAAACAGACATATATAAATAGTACCAATTTTGAAACAATAAAAACAAGATCCAGGATTTTTTTGCATAGCAGGATAACAGTGCTTGCCAAATATGTACTGTGCTGCAATTTCACAAAATTTCCACAAGTGAGTGAAAACCATAAAGCACAGAACCAAATGCTGTTTAGGCCTCTGGAAATCACATTTACGTATAATCTGATTAATGATGGATGTACAGAGAACTAAAGACCAACTGACAACTTTAAGTGAGACTTACACAGATTAATATGTACACAGCAGCAGTGAATTGAAAACAGTCAGGTATGCATGCATTCACAAATCACTTTGACATTTTCACAATACGAGTTATTAATGAGTCATATTCATCCACCAACAATGTTATAATCAGTCTCAGGTATTTCTGTTTGTAGATGAATCAATGTTAAAACAGAGTACCTGCAGACAATGAATACCTACAAAGTGCATGGAGGTGCATTTCAGCCAGCGGCTCATCTTGGGTGAATGAAGCTGGTCTTTGCACCTTGCTACTGAAAAGGTCGCCACTGTTCCGGTTTACAAAAGCAAAAATAGAGAAAAACAAAGTGTATAAATAATCCCCTCGGTCTCAGTCCACTCAACCAGTGAGTGGACTAGATGTCAAAAGGGTAACTGTCCCTACACTACAGTGAAGGAGGTCCCCTTATGAAAAGGCTCAGCCTCTGGAGTTCCCCTCACTTGAGGCACAGAAGTTCATTCGGAAGGTATTTTCTAAGCATTCCTGTATTGCTCATGAGCTCAGCCAGTAAGTTCATCACTGCACAGCAGTTTAAGTTCTTGTTATAGTTTAAGGGAGTAGAAGGAGGACAAAAAGGAGGAAGGAAAGGAGGTGGAGAAGCAGTTGGGCCAGCCCTGCCAGCCCTGGGACCTGCCCTGGCCGGCAACTGCAACTCCTCCTCTGGGGGAAAAGTCAGCTCAGTCTGGCTATCTCTAGCCTCCCACACGAGTTTCTTCCCCTCTCTCCCTCAAACCTGTTCACGTCGGTTTTCTGTTTTTGATTCTATTCCTCTTCTCTGAGCAGATTTGTATGTGGAAAAAGTTTTTGCTTATCAGGTTGTAAACAAGGCTTTTCTCTCTGTTCCTCTTCTGTGCTCAATGAGTGGTCTCCAGTGTCTTCACCCCACCAAATGGCAAGTCTGTGAGACTGACTGGGGTAAATAAGTGAGCTCCCCCAGGTTTAAAATATCACCCCCTCCCTGGTAAACAGCAGTGGTGCAGACAGCCCTGTAGACTGGTTACCTCTTTATTTTTTGACCCTCCAACCTTTCTGTAGTGACTGATAGGAAGACAGGGGCTAAGAATACATTCTGGACATGCCAGCACCATGAGTAATGGCTTTAGTGTCTATCACCACTGCCAGCATGAAACAAGCCCAGCCAAAAAGGCCTTGCTTACTCTGCCACCCCCCACCATGCTCCCTGCTTGCCTCCATCTGAAAATATTAATGTCAGAGGAGGATTATGGTTTGCACATTTGAAGTGGTCTTGGCACTGACCCTCACAGGACACCCGTGGGCCAAGAGCCGCTGTTACTCATCCATTTAAAAGAGGGTGGCATATCTCCAAAGCCCTCTGATCCTACCTGCACAGTAACAAGGTTAGGTCAGCCTTTTTACAATCAGCTGTCTGAGACTGTAGCCACACTGAACAGTATAAACACACTGCCTACCTATGTACAACACACTAATAGCCCACACAGCTAATTTGTATTTTATTAAGATAAATCATCACACAGAATGAGTTATTTAAGAAAAAAAAAAAAAGGTAGAGAGACAGCAATCCAAGGACTTCTATAATTTACACTCTGCATCCACCCCTTGTGGCCTTGTGTTACTGTCTGCTGCCGGACTGGTGTTAGCAGAGCTGCACTGATATCCACAAACATGTAAAAAGATCTTCTCCATATGACATGTCATATGAAGAAGCAGGTGTCAACTTACGAAAGCTGCTCAGTCTAGCACAGAGACAAAGGCGCCAAAATGGCACCTAGCCACGTAGCATACTGTACAGCAGTCACATAAATATCTCACACGGGTGTGTGCTGCTGTGTGTATATTCGTTTGGGAATCTGTGTACTAGTTCATTATAGGGCTGTTAGGTCGCAAGAGTTGCCACTGCAGTAGTTTCAAAGCATTTGTGGAAACACAAAAATATTGCAAGTGTAAATCAGTACGAAGTATTATTATTCATACATATTTGGCCTAAATGTGTTGCTGTTATAAAATGTTTTGACTTAAATGTAATTTGATTTGGGACTGTGTGTTTATGCGTGTGACAATAAAAATGTCTCGTTTTATTAAAGTAGAGGGACTGGCCAATTTCCAAATCCCACATTTTTTTCTGGGTCGATGAAATAAGTGCCTATTTATGCATCCATCCATCTTATCTGTTTAATTTAATAAGACAAGCTTAGTCTTGCAGTATGTGTAATCGTGTGGAGTGTATGATTGCATGAGAGGAGTTGGTAAATAACTTTCCTTTGGGATCAATGAAGTATATTTGTCTATCTGTCTGTCTATCTAGTTAAAGCAATAAACCAAATTCAATAAAACTCCTTATTCAACAAGACAATACAATCACTGAACATGAATGTCAGGATTCACTTTCTGAATATTTGCACCCAATCTGGAATCTAGCTTGAGTCTTTGGAAATATTTCAGTCTTTATATTTCTGTTATTTCAATGGTGGACTGACCAGCCAATGATCTTTGTAATCATTCAAACATTAGAGAAGCGGCAAAAATGAGATTCCTTTAATATAGATTAGAAACAGGCACTATAATGTACTTAACTTGTGCACTTAGATGTCCAAAGAACAAATTATATGTTGGTGATGATATTATGGTGATGTGGAAACAATATTCATCTTTCATGATGTGAAACACATTTTGAAAAGTTTCTATTTTAATAGTGACAAACATCACCTGACTCTGGGTGTGACATAGTTCAGCCTCTACCTGTCGGCACAGCATATTCTGGATTTTGTCATCTTTAGTTCAGCGTTTCCATCACTGTCTTCAGGCCATTACTCTTTCCAACACCTCAGTAATGGGTCTCAAAATTCTTTACAGATTAAATCACAAGAAGAAAATATCCAACTGGTCATCTGATAACAGACCAACAACAAAACATAAAGCTAATTGCCAGTATGTTAAGTGAGAAGTCATATCCAGTGCCAGACTGTGGTCGCTGATTTGGTGTTATAAGATTAAGAAGATGACTGTGATAGCACAGGAGGAGACATTGGTGAAGAGACATTATGTCATGAAATGTCAACCTTTGACATTTGTACTTGAAACAAAGTGCAGTCCCTCTGCAGCACAATTTGATGTTTCTTGTTTATTACTTTAAACTACAGATTTAATTATGCTAAAACCAAGACTAACAGAAAACGATTTGAACAAGCTGCCGGTACGACAGATTAAAGTATTTTTTGGAAGTCATTCTTGTTTCAAGAGAATAAGGACTTTGGTGAGCATCAAAACAGCTCACCGAATAAAAAACCATTACAGTAACTCACTTCATTTGACTAAGTTAGATTGCTGAATACTCACATCAACCTAAAAAAAAAACTATACAAGAATACATTATCACAGATTCAGGGCTATGGATGTGTCTGATGCTCCTACAGCCATGCTGCTACAATTTAGCAGGTCAATCATTTTTATGCAAACAATCATATAAAAAGTACACATGCAGACTTTAGACTTTGGTCCACAATGTACCAAAGACTTAAGAATGTGACCTTGAAAAAAACACAGTGTGTCAATATCTCTGTGGAGT
This sequence comes from Antennarius maculatus, assembly GCA_013358685.1. Lineage (NCBI taxonomy): Eukaryota > Metazoa > Chordata > Actinopteri > Lophiiformes > Antennariidae > Antennarius > Antennarius maculatus. The sequence goes on from CM023606.1 coordinate 22,127,388, forward strand.
TCATTCATTGGGGTAGACAACCCTAGGGAACAAGACAATTGAAGGCTCAAATACCAGAAACCAAGACTAACAAATCATGAAAATTTAAATAAATCGCAGTTGGTATGTAAGAAGGAGACACAAATTAGAAAAAATGCTGGAACAAATGCTGCTTTGCGGTGCTTTTTCATTTAGAATTAAAATGGTGCATCGTATTAGGGACTGCCTGAGCACATTTTTTAAATAGAGCATTATCCTTTCTTGATAAATTTAGCTGACTTACTATCTCCTCACAATCAGTGTTTTTGTTTTTTTTCAGAATGGAATTCAACATTGCAGTAAAGCACACACCACTACTGCTTATACACAATCCCCGCACTACTCTGGGGCCACAGACCTGCGCATGTTGCGTTGAACAGTGCAACTGGCATGTAGAGTGCAAATGAAAAGCTCTAGGACCATAGCCAAATAGGGATAAGAAGAATAGATAGACAGCGAGAATGTGAAGTGAGCACGTGTCTACAAGAATTTGTGCAGAGTTGAGAGATTGATCTGATAGAGCGTGCCTGTGGTCAGTCTTTCTTGATGGGACAGGTAAGCTGATGCTGCAGACAGAAAGGCCCTTTTGGATCGGACCAGGCCATCCATTGACGTTTCAGGGCAGGTGTCCAGAAAGAGGCACTCCGTTTTTGGTATGTACATGAGACACTCTTTGCATACCTAACTGCTAAACACAGGTCCTCTCTTGCTGGGCAGAGCATGATCTGGATGGTGGATAGACAGCCCTCTAGTGGTGAAAAGCAGCACCGCAGTTCCAATTCAATAGGTTACATTTGTATCCCATAACACAGTCAGATGAGGGACCAAAGGTCATTTTCAATGTTGATTCTTTCTAAAAAATTAACTGGATTACATTTTATATAGTTTATAAAACATTCAAAATATATGCCTTGGTTCAAACCGTCTATATCAGTGGTCCCCAAACTAAGGCCCACGGGCCGGAAACGGCCCGCTTTCACATTTGGTACGGTCCCCTGAACAGTACCAGAAAAATGCCCCCTGACAAAACTGATCCAGAACTGATCGATCCAGAATGGAAATGACACCTTGCATTTTTAATAGACGTGACACCTTACCTTGCAGCTCCAAGGCCAGGGGAAACTCATTTGTGACATCCCATATAAAAGCATTTGAGGTGAAACTAGCACTGGTTTTGGAACAAGTGAAAAAGCAAAACTTCATCCATCTCCCTGCTACCCAAAATCTCTCTGCAGAGAACCCAGAGGTCCCGTTCCCAACTGAAACGTGTGTGGTAGCACTGGAAACGCGGAAGGCGGAGCTTCGTGTGCGATTCTATTAACTACATGCCAATGCAAAAGAAGTTACGTCTTTTCCAGAACCTCATTGTGGCAGATATCGATGATGCCAAGCCTTCTTATCAGTTTGAGTTGGCTGAGTTACAGAACTGTGGTGTTCTGAAAGACGCATTCAAGTCAGACAGTGTCATTGACTTCTATGCCGCCCTCCCAAATGATATAATAACCGGAGAGGGTTATTAATATCTGGTTCTGGAAGACAATAAATCTTTACATTTAGGCACCCGATCGTCACAGCTTTTCTGTTACAAACTGACCCCGGCCCCCCATCAGAGAATGGAAAAGTTATGTGGCCCTTAATGGACAAAGTTTGGAGACCACAAATCTATATTCTGTGCAATTTAGATGCAAGTGCAAAATAGGACAACATTGAGTTGTCATTTTGCTGTTGTAAAGTAATGGGACCAACAGAAAAAGTATAGAGCACGCCATTATAAATGTATTGAAAATGTATTTTGAAAATGGGTACAGCATTAGTGAAATGAAACAATAAAAGCAAATAGTAAATCAACTAGGTATAAGTCAACTATAACTCAGTCTTTGAGAAAGGCTAACGTAACAGAATCTTAAATTGTGTCATGTGAGCAGTGACAAATGCATATAAAAAGAATACCTATTTTTTACAATGCATTGTTTTAGAACATTGAATAAATGAGCAAATATTGGGCTTCCATGACAAAGAGAGAAAACAAATCTACAAACATAAATTTAATTCAGTACAAATATGGAAAACAAATTTACTGATTGCATAAGACTGCTCCCTGTGCTCCATGATATGCCTAAATCATCTCCACTTATTTTTAGTCTCGTTTGCTGAAAAATACCAGAGAAGCATGCAGAAAACAGTGAGGTCAAACCCAATACAATTAAACAAGTCATGTGACGATGACATACAGCCAAACACTGAGGCTGCCCACAAAAACTAATAAAACATAGGATGGTTTCACAATATCAAGCTAAACCTGCGTCTTCTGAAACCACAATAAAACCCATGTGGTTAAGATGATTGTTGGGAGTTTACTCAAGATCCTCAAATCCACACTTGTGTTGGCTATTGATCTAAATTTGGAGCTACTCCATCCAGCTGCTGGGTCACACTATTTTAGATGACCTACAACCCAGAAGGCAAAGCTGTTCCTTGCTATTTTCTTGTACTTCCGATACCCTCTGCCAGGCAGATTCTCAGCTCTCCAGTTTCTCAAACCCTGTGAACTTTGCCCCCACCAACACCACAGTAAAGACAGTCTCTATACAGTCATGGGAATAGGAACTGAAAGACATTTCTAGAAAGAAGAGACTCATTTGTGACAGATTCTGGTTATGAAACTAGCCCACTATTCTCAAGGTAATTTGTCTAAGGTCTACACTGTACCCTTGATATGTTTTTCAGATAATTAAAGTTCTTTGAACAGCTGCAGAAAATTCTAAATAAATCAGTTTCATCTACATAAAGAGTAATCTACATGCATCAGCTGTATCTTCTTACCAACTGGGTCCTATATACATTGAAGTTCTGCCAGATGGTGTGAAATTAAAAATGTAGAAAAAACTCAGGAGCAGAAGATGTGCATCAATATTTACAAAAACTATTAAAATGAAAAAAGCCTGAACTTTCTTCCAGTGAACTTTACATAAAGACACTGATGTAAAGAAAAGGCAGATGAGATTCCTCCACAAAGAAAGTGTTATTTTCATTTAACAGCACACGTCTAGTATCAATTCACTACTTAAATGTGGTAACAAAGCCCTTCTATGTTCCTGAACTATGGCCTGGATTATTTGACAATAACAGAATAACTTTATGACATTCAGAAATTTATCCATACTTAGCATATGAATGAGGTTCTGACCAAAATATGCTTTGCAAAGCCACATGGCATTGATGTTTGAATATCAAAATCTAATCAGTTCGTACAGACGTCCACATACTTGCATCAAATTTGAATACATTTCCTCAAGGCATTCCTGAGATGTCACATGGCTTTTTGAAATAAATGAACAAATTTTAAAAGTTAATAGCAAACATTCCTGCGGTGGTTATGAAGGCAGCATTCTGTATTCTTTCTATGAGGTTAAAAGCACCCATTTCCTTTAAAATGGCAGTAGCTTAGCAGACACTTTAATGGGAATCATTAAAATAACAATGTCCTGAAGCAGGAGAATTAAAAACAAGCAAGGTTGTGGGCTTTGGCTCTACATTCCTGCCGCTATGGCTGATATTATTCCAGCTGGCCTGATGTTGTGGAAAAAACACAGACAGAGAGCTCTGGTCATGTGATATGATTTCCAACCAACAAATGAGAAATGACTCTTGCCATTAATGCAGAAACACAACAATAAGTCAAGGTAGCCATGTTCTCCAAAAGCTACCATCATGAGCCAGTATAACACTGAAACTTACATTGTCAGAGCTACAATAAACAAGAGGAGAATATAGGTTAGAGAGAAAGAGTGAAGACAGCTGTCCCCTGCTCTTATTTGATTGATTGGAGCACTGAAGAAAAAAGAATAAGACGTATACAAAAGATTACACATTAATACATTATTTTTATTTTGCCTTACCTGTCCATATTTAGTCTTCTTGGCACACAGACTCGTGATGATTGTTTGGCTAACACTTACAAGTCATCAGGCCCAATGAGGGATAGTACTGCAGGGACGGCCAAATGGCTTTGTTGAAACATGCAAACTAAAAATGGAATTATTCATTACCACAATTTAATTCTGATTCACTACAATTTCCTGAGCTACTACAGTTACACACAACAATGACCTCCCAAATCAAACATGCAAAGATCTCAGTGAAAAATATTTATGGCAAACAGAAACATACATTTGAAATGTAGGAAATGCTATTTGAATTGCTGCAAAGAATCTAGGGAAGACATTTCCTGGTAACACATTATGTAGATAGAGCACAGGTCATAACATGCCCCTTTGACGTGTCAAATGCTCTACCTATCTTTAATAGCAACAACTCGGAAGAAGCAGGTCTTCCTGGAAAAGTCTTTTTCCACATTTCAACATACCTTCAACAAATGGCTGAGATTTCTGACTTTAAATTACAATAAATGCAATTTGTTATACCTAATTTCCAATTAATGAACATTTATTTTTTGTTTTTACATTTCCTGTACTCACTAGCAGCTTTTTTTGCACATTTTTGCATTTTGAAAAACTTATTTTCATAAGATCACTGCATATCTTTTAATAAGAACTTAAAACCACTTTGCTCCATGATATCTATGGGAACCATATCTTCTGTGACGTAATGTGCAATGACAGCCATTGTTTCCTCCTCTTGAATGCTTTGTGGCATTTGTACATGCTTCCGTTCGAAACAGCTGGATTGCTGAAGCACAACTGGAACTGTTGGACTTTGTTTTCTTTGTTCGTTTTCTTTACCCATGAACTCTCTGTGCTCTGCAGTGTAACAATTTTGCATAGTGTAACCTTTGGTGATTTTTTTTACTGCAATATTTGCATTTTTGCTCTGTTCCAGTGTTTTAAAGCAAGGCACAGTCTTCTGTTTCGCACAAACTTTGACCTTTTAGTAGGCTCAGTGCTTGGCATCACGTCATCCATGCCACTCTGTGTGCATATCAACATTGTTTGGTGACAAAGGAGGCACATGATGGAACACGATGTGTTCAGGAACAGTTCATGAGTACATGCACTGGGGAAATTAATCAAGATGAGGAAGACTATGTTGCTGGGATCACTTTCTTTTAATTACTTAGTCCAGCTTCAACATACATTATGCTGAGTGCTACATGCACACTGTCAGCAAATAGACCATCAGTCAATTGGACTGCACTTCTCAATATAAGAAAGACAAGGCAGCTTTGATTAAAAAAAGAGGATCTATTTTTAAATCCAATACAAAATCTGCAGATGAAGGCCAAAGCATTTTGCAGTTGATAGTACTGTATTCACTTTTGCATTGGATTCCATACGTTATGTGGTCACTGTACAAGATGCAAAAAACTAAAAACTTTAAAAAGTGCCTACAATATGTTTGTTCACTGTGACAGAATTGGGATCATGTTATGCTTTTTGACATTTCATAACTGCATTGCATTTAGAAATAACAGGTTGAGAAAAATCAGCCCTGTCTGGTTATCCACTGATAAATGCAGCCTATAGTCTCCACTGGATACGTGTATCCAGTATATCCATTTCTTTCAGATGGTCTCTGTCAACAGGGTGCTCTTTTACAATAACAATATTCAAAGTTTGGGATAATGTAGAGAAAGACTAGTCTAATCTGCATAGAGACAGAAATAAAACCACACACTGAGCAAAGCTTGATGAGGCTTAGTCCAAACATCAAACTGCAGTTTGTCCCCATCAGCAGAATCTCTGTGCTGCTGTTGCTCTGCATGACTCAGTGTGTGTGTGTGTGTGTGTGTGTGTGTGTGTGTGTGTGTGTGTGTGTGTGTGTGTGTGTGTGTGTGTGTGTGTGTGTGTTTGTGTGTGTGTAGTGTAAGGGTATGTACGTGTCATAAATTCAGTCAATACGGTCAGCCCTTCCAAAGTGGTAGCCTTCCCAGACACTGGTAATCTCTCCAACACTGGCAAATATAGAGTTCATATCAAACATGCAAAGTCTATCAAATGCATGGGCTCCAAAACTCACAAGCAATGACCAAACATTATTCTAATAAGAGACACACAAACATTGACACCACATATATGTGTGCCCTGCCTCACACAGACTGCAGCAAACGCAGCATGGGAACAGAGAGGTAACACTGCTGAGATGACCTCATGGCTGACCCCATGGAGCCAGACATTAATCCTAAAAACACAACCCTACTTCACAGACAACACAACATCCAGCACTAAGTAAACTTCTGCTGATCCTGTCTGAGAGGTTGCCTCCTGTGGTGAATCTAAGTTTTATGTCTATTTAGAATAAACGTGCTGAGACAGTGGTTATAGATATGATACATATATATACATATAGATATACACACACAAATGGATCACGGCAGGAGGTATTCTCTCAGACAGGATCATCAGGAGTTTATTTAGGACTGGATGTCTTGGAAATAGAGTATGGCTGTAATCAGTTTAATATACTGATTATTGCTTAACATATTATAACATAGGACCTGATTCAAACCTTACAAATATACCCCTCCAAAAAACCTATATCAGGTTTATGGCAAATTACTCTTAGAACAGTCTGTTCTAAAGATATGCAGATTAAACTACATCTAGATGTAAGCTCTGTAGGGCTCCATTAAAATCAGCAGCCAGCATGTGCTGCTTGTGTTTTCTTAAACACAAACATAACACAAAAAAAACAATCTGGAAATTGTGACCCTGCCCGGAGGAAGCCCAGGGCCCATGTCTGGAGCCAGGCCTTGACGGAGGGCCCGTCAGCGAGTGCCTGGTGGCCGGGTCTGCCACGGGGCCCGGCCGGGCTCAAAAGGCAACGTGGACTCTTCCCACCCCTGTGGACCGACCACCCGTAGCGCAGACCGATGGAGTCGTGTGCGCTGCCATATGGGTGGCAGTGAAGACAGGGGGTCACGACGGACCAGACCCGAACGGCAGAAGCTGGCTTTGGGGACGTGCAATGTCACCTCACTGGTGGGGAAGGAGTCGGAGCTTGCGTTGGAGGTGGAGCGTTGCCAGTTGGATCTGGTGGGGCTTACCTCCACGCGTGCACAGCCTTGGTTCTGGAACCAAACTCCTGGATAGGGGTTGGACCTTGTTTTACTCTGGAGTTGCGTCAGGTGTGAGGCGCATATTCAGCCTTCTTGGGATCCCTAAATGGGGTCCTTGATGGGATCCCTGCAGGGGATTCCATTGTTCTTCTGGGGGACTTCAATGCACACGTCGGCAATGATGGAGACACTTGGAGGGGCGTGATTGGGAGGAACAGCCTCCCTGATCTAAACCCGAGAGGTGTTATGTTGTTGAACTTCTGTGCTAGTCACGTATTGTTCATAACTAATACCATGTTCGGACACAAGGATGCTCATAAGTGTACCTGGTACCAGAGCACCCTGGGTCGGAGGTCAATGATTGATTGATTGTGATCGTATCATCTGACCTTCAACCGTGTGGTTTGGACACTCGGGTGAAGAGAGGGGCAGAGCTGTCAACTGATCACCACTTGGTGGTGAGTTGGGTCCGTTGGCGGAGGAAACCTTTGGATAGACCTGGTAAGCCCAAACGAGTAGTGTGGGTGAACTGGGAACGTCTGGAGGAGGACTCTGTCCGGAAGGCCTTCAACTCCCACCTCCGAAGGAGCTTCTCGTGCATCCCTGTGGAGGCTGGGGGCATTGAACCTGAATAGTCAATGGTCAAAGGTTCCATTGCTGAAGCTGCAGCTGACAGCTGTGGTCTCAAGGTCTTGGGTGCCTCAAGGGGCGGTAACCCTCGAACACCATGGTGGACCCCGGTGGTCAGGGAAGCCGTCCGACTGAAGAAGGTGGCCTTCAGGGGCATGTTGTCCCTGGGGACTCCTGAAGCAGTTGCAGGTTACCGACGGGCCAAAAGGACTGCAGCCTCGGCTGTGATGAACGCAAAACAGAGGGTGTGAGAGGAGTTTGGAGAGGCCATGGGGAAGGACTATCTGACGGCACCAAAGTTGTTCTGGAGTATTGTCCGACATCTCAGGAGGGGGAACCAGGGGACCATCCAAGCTGTCTACGGCAAGGATGGGACACTGTTGACCTCGACTGAGGAGGTTGTCGGTCGGTGGAAAGAACACTTTGAGGAACTCCTGAATCCAACTACCCCAACTGACCCGTCCTCTGTTGCAGAGGCAGAGCTGGAGGATGATGGGGATTTGAGTCAATCTCTCGGGTCAAAGTCGCCGAGGTAGTTAAACAACTTCACGGTGGCAAAGCCCCAGGTGTTCATGAGATTCGCCCGGAAATGCTGAAGGCTCTGGGTGTTGAGGGGCTGTCATGGATGACACACCTCTTTAACATTGCGTGGAAGTCTGGGACAGTGCCGAAAGACTGGCAGACTGGGGTGGTGGTTCCTCTTTTTAAAATGGGGGACAGGAGGGTGTGTGCCAACTACAGGGGCATCACACTCCTCAGCCTCCCTGGGAAAGTTTACTCCAAGGTGCTGGAAAGGAGGGTCTGGCCGATTGTCGAACCTTGGATTGAGGAGGAACAATGTGGGTTCCGTCCTGGTCGTGGAACAACGGACCAGCTTTTTACTTTCGCAGGTATCCTAGAGGGGGCTTGGGAGTATGCCCATCCAGTCTACATGTGTTTTGCGGACTTGGAGAAGGCGTACGATCAGGTCCCCAGGGATATACTGTGGGAGGTACTGCAGGAGTATGGGGTTAGGGGGCCTCTTATCAGGGCCATCCAATCCCTGTACGCCCAAAGTGAGAGCTGCGTTCAGGTTCTCGGCAGTAGGTCGGACTTGTTCCAAGTAGCTGTTGGCCTTAAGCCAGGGCTGCACTTTATCACCAATTCTGTTCGTGATTTTCATGGACAGGATATCGAGGCGTAGTCACGGTGAGGAGGGGTTAGTTTGGTGGCCTGAGGATTGCATCGCTGCTTTTTGCAGATGATGTGGTCCTGTTTGCGTCATCGGCCTGTGACCTGCAGCGCTCACTGGTCCGGTTTGCAGCTGAGTGTGAAGCGGCGGGAATGAGGATTAGCACCTCCAAATCTGAGGCCATGGTCCTCAGCAGGAAGCTGGTGGACTGCCTTCTCCGAGTGGGGGATGAGGTCCTACCACAAGTGAAGGAGTTTAAGTATCTTGGGGTCCTGTTCATGAGTGAGGGAACAATGGAGCGTGAGATTGGACTGAGAATTGGGGCAGCAGGAGCGGTATTGCAGTCGCTTCACCGCACTGTTGTCACAAAGAGGAAGCCAAGCCGAGAGGCAAAGCTCTCCATCTACCATTCAATCTTCGTCCTACCCTCACTTATGGTCATGAGCGATGGGTCATGACCGAAAGAACAAGATCGCGGATACAAGTGACTGAAATGGGCTTTCTCAGGCGGATAGCTGGTGTCTCCCTTAGAGATAAGGTGAGAAACACTGCTGTTCGCGAGGGGCTCAAAGTAGAGCCGCTGCTCCTGCACGTGGAAAGGAGTCAGTTGAGGTGGTTTGGGCATCTGGTGCGGATGCCTCCGGGCACCTCCCTAGGGAGGTGTTTCTGGCACGTCCAGCTGGGAGGAGACCTCGGGGCAGACCCAGGACCAGGTGGAGGGATTATATCTCAACACTGGCCTGGGAATGTCTTGGGATCCCCCAATCAGAGCTGGTGGATGTGGAAAGGGAAGTTTGGGGCTCCCTGTTGAAACTGCTGCCCCTGCGACCCGATTCCGGATAAGCGGTGGAAGATGGATGGATGGATGGAAGGAAAATTGGAATATTTTCCTCTACTTCTCAAATTTAAAAGATTGATTTCCACTGCAAACCAACATGGCATTTTAAATGAATGAATCAAACCAATCACAGCAGTGAGCAAAAAAGAATAAATTAAGCCAATTGCTGGAATAAGGATGACATCTCTGTAGACACCTCACTGTTTGTTCCAATTCTGATACAGATAGCAACGATAATGAAAACATTACAATGGGTCAATATTTTTCATCTCTCCAAATTTATTGTTTCTCACTATATGACTACTGGTCATAACTAAAAGAATGGATTTAAATAATGCTTTACACACAACACTCTTCCTTTTTCAGCTTCCACCATTTCATCCTCTGCTCTGTCTTTGTCCTCATCATCTTCCTCACCAGGATGACCTCACCAGAGTCATCCTACACACCACCATCCTATGCTGTGCGGCTACACTCTCACCTACCACTACTTTGCAGTCACTGGTCTCCTTCATATTGCATTGTCTACACAGGATGTATCTGTGTGCTCTTACCTCCACTCTTATAGGTCACCCTATGTTCCTGTCGCTTCTGGAAGAAAGTATTCACTATAGCCATTTTCATCCTTTTTGCAAAGTCAACCACCATCTGTCCTTCTGCATTCCTCTCCTGGATACCAAACCAGCCCATCACCTTCTCATCACCTGTTTCCTGCACCAACATGTCCATTGAAGTCTGCACCAACATGTCCATTGAAGTCACGTTTTGGGTAATGATGGGACAAAGTACAGAGAGGAGGATTTGGTTCTTAAATTGAAAAAGGATGATAAATTAAGAACAATCTGCAAGTTAGAATTGCAATCTACTGCTAGTCTCTGATGATTGTTGAAAATCATTCCAGCATTTACAGGGGAGCTTTTGTGATAAAGTGGTTGATGATGTGTGAAAAATGTACCAGTATATACAACATACTTGAATGGACTAGTAAGACAAAGAGCGATAAGCATTGTTTACATCCCGCCGGGTGCTAATGCTAACGCTAACGGTAGCGAAGCGTTACGTGAGCTGCACAACACCATCAGCTCACTGCAGACCAGGCACCCGGAGGCGTTTTATGTGGTAGCAGGAGACTTCAATCACGTTAAACTAACGGACACACTGCCCAGTTTTTACCAGCACGTCACCATCCCCGCACGTGGGGACAACACTCTGGACTGTGTATACTCCAACCTACGCGGCGCATACAGGTCCCTCCCCCGACCACACCTCGGCCTATCAGACCACATCTCCATCCTGATGGCCCCAGCATATCATCCCTGGGTGAAATCACTCAAACCCACGAGGAAAACTGTCGCTGTGTGGCCCCAGAACGCGGCCCCGGTGCTCCAGGACTGTTTCCAGCACACAGACTGGAAGATTTTCAGGGAGGCGGCCACACAGGGGGGAGAGGTGAACCTGGAGGAATACACTTCCTCTGTCCTCGGGTTCATCTCCAAGTGTGCGGACGATGTGACTAACACCAAGACGATCACCGTCTACCCGAACCAGAAGCCCTGGCTGAATGCAGAGGTGAGAGCTCTGCTGAAGGCCAGGGATGCTGCGTTCAGGGCAGGGGAGGCAGAGGCACTAAGGGCAGCGAGAAGGGCTCTGGATAGGGGCATAAAGGAGGCCACATCCACCTATGCTAAGAAGATCCAGGGTCACCTGACCTCAGGGGATCCAAGGAGCATGTGGAAAGGCATCAAGTGCATAACTAACCTCAACACCAGGAATGCACAGGGCCCGACAGACCCCTCCCTAGCAGATGCCCTCAATAAGTTTTATGCCCATTTTGAGGACCCCAACACCCCCCATAGGGTGACCTATAAGAGTGGAGGTAGGAGCACACAGACTACATCCTGTGTAGACAATGCAATATGAAGGCGATCAGTGACTGCAAAGTAGTGGTAGGCGAGAGTGAACAAACACACCCCACCCCCATGACACGCCCCTCCGTGTGACCACAGAGGATGTGAGGAGGACCTTACAAAAGATCAACCCTCGCAAGGCTGCAGGCCCCGACGGCGTCCCAGGGAGAGTGTTGAAGGACTGTTCCCACCAGCTAGCAGAGGTGCTAACAGACATCTTTAACACCTCACTGCAGCTAGCAACGGTCCCCAGCTGCCTGAAGTCTGCCACCATCGTCCCGGTCCCCAAAGGCCACTCGGTGAAGGAGCTGAATGACTATCGGCCGGTGGCCCTCACCCCGATAGTCATGAAGTGCTTCAAGAAGCTGGTCATGGCGCACATCAAAGACTCTGTAGACATAGCGGTGGACCCCCACCAATATGCCTACAGGAGGAACCGCTCCACCGATCTCCTCTGTGGTCCACACATCCCTCACACATCTGGAGAGCAAGGACTCTTACATCCGCCTGCTCTTCCTGGATTTCACCTCCGCCTTCAATACCATCATCCCCCAGACCCTGGTGCAGAAACTGACAGAGCTGGGACTGTCTGCCACCACAGGGAACTGGGTCCTGGACTTCCTGGCAGACAGATCACAGACTGTCAGGATAAACAACACGGTCTCCTCCCCCATCACCCTCAGCACCGGCTCCCCACAGGGCTGCGTGCTCAGCCCCCTCCTGTTCACCCTACTGACGTATGACTGCTCAGCGAAACACCCGAGCTGTGATATCGTAAAGTTTGCAGACGACAAAGTAGTGGTGGGACGCATCCGGAACAACGACGAGTCCAAATACAGAGAGGAGGTGGAGCACCTGGTGCACTGGTGCAGACGCAACAACCTCTGCATCAACGTGGGGAAGACCAAGGAGATGGTGGTGGACTTCAGGAGGAAAAGACACTCCCCTCCCCCCCGCACATCGGAGGAGCAGCTGTGGAGGTGGTCTCCAGCTACAGGTACTTGGGGGTTCATCTCACTGAGGACCTCACCTGGAGCCGTAACACCTCCTACCTGCTCAGGAAGGCCCACCAGCGGCTCTACTTCCTCAGGAAGCTGAGGCGTGCTGGACTGGGGGGTCCCGTCCTGAAGGCCTTCTACAGGGGTGCGGTGGAGAGCATCCTCACCACCAGCATCACTGTGTGGCACGGCAGCTGCTCTGCAGCACACAGGAAAGCACTGCAGAGGGTTGTGAAGGCTGCACAGAGGACTGTAGGGGGTGGCCTACCTACCACCACAGAAATCTACACGAGTAGGTGTAGAAGGAGGGCCACCCACATCATGACAGACCCCACCCAACCAGCACACAGTCTATTCCAACCCCTCCCCTCAGGCAGGAGACTACGAAGCATCCGGAGCAGGACCACAAGGCTGAGGAACAGCTTCTTTCCAGAGGCTGTTAGACAGCTGAACTCCTGTGGTGCTCTGTAGTCACCTTCACGACGCCCCGTGTGTCACCACAGACACATGGGGATTCAGTGCAATATGGTGCTTCATCAGGTGCAATAGATGAAGCACCCACACACTTGAGCTGCTGCTGTTGTTGTGGTTGTTGTGATCTAAATTCTGCTGTCCAGACACTTTAAACCTCAACTTATATATCTTACATCTTAACTTTTCTTTGTTTTCTTTTCTTATTTATCTTACATTTTTAACTTTTGTTTTTCTCTAGTTTTTCTTAACTTATTTATCTTGCATTTTTAACTTTTTTATCTATTTTTTTTTTTTTTCTTAACTTACTTATCATATTTATCGACCGGGCTTACTGGGACCTTCAGAGACTTATTTCGTGCTGTCAACTGTGGAAACGTGTGTCAGTATGACAAATAAAGACTGATTCCCTGATTCTGATAACTCTGTTCGTTACAGCCAAATGAAACCGCCAGTCAATAGTGCCTGGAGAGAACGTGTCGAAAGTCTGCACCAACTTAAACTCAGCTCAATAAAGCAATCAAAACATGCACTCTAAAAGTGTGAGACAGGCACGGGGGCATAAGAGGATTTCAAAAATCCAAGACCTTCTTAGCCCCACCAAGCAAGGACTAAGAATGCCTGCTGGGTGTTGAGGATGGCTTTGACTTCAGCAGATACTCAAAAGCCTAAACGACCATTAAACAGCTTGAGAAAGTTTCTGCAGGGGCTTTTATAAAGCCTGCATCCTGGTAAATGCTTAAACTGTCAACTTCCCACATTTCTCCATCGTTACAGCTTCGGAAATACAGAAAGTGGTCTTAAATGTATGAAAACTGGTCACTGCTAAAGTCAAGTCACAAAGACTTAAAAGTTTTCATGATTACAGACAAGTCTGAACATCTCATATCTTAATGAGAGATATTTTAAGTTGGCTTAGATAAAGCTGACAAATGTAATTACTTAGACACAATCTGATGGCCAAAACAAAACCATGAGATCTAATCTGATTTCTAGTTCTAGCATTTTATTTTGAAATTTTTTGTTTTATTTTTTAAAAAATTAACAGCAATTTATTTAGAACAGTCCATTCTAAATAGCCTGCTGTTATAAATATGGATGTCAGCAGACTGTTTTAGGCAAAAAGTACTAATTGATAAGCCACTGACATTGATCGGCTACCACCACTCATACACACCCATACACCCACACACAACCAGTCAACAAAGTTGCAGGGACACATGTTTTTGTCACTCATATGCAAGCGTGACAAATCCTGCACGTCTAACATCAAACTGTGGATGATGATAGACCGCCTTCTGCTGGTGCTTTGCCTTGACTTGTGATCAGATTTTACATGAATGTGTTGATGTATACCAGATTAATATACTCTATATAATCTACCGTAATGTCTATTCGAACACATCAAAAATCAACACCTATCCTTAACTATAACCACTAATTGTGGCTTTATTAACAAATATGTCTTAAACCCATTGGAAGAATAATCCGGATTTATGCTATGTAAAACTGGCACTTGACGTCTTTTGTTATTCAGACTTGAAGTCATCATGCTACAATTTCCTGCCCTGTCTTCCCCCACATTTGTGAAAATCAGCTATTTATTATTTTGACGTCTCAATAATATAGCCTACCACCTTCTGGTTACTCTTTCTTACTGTGCCGCCATGGCAACACATACCTTCTGACCAGTTTATAACAAAAAAAAACACCAGATCAAGGCAAGGGAGGCTATTGGTGCTTCACCCTATCATGCACATCCACTGGAAGAGAGGCCACAGAAAAAACGAGGCGTAATCGAAAGCACAGACATGAAAGGGAAGGAAGCGACCAAACAGAAAACTCTGTAACTGACAAGGAGATCTAGATACAAAATCTCTATTCCTTTATTAATATTACTGTATTCCACAGAATATGAAAAAAGTCAGATGCAGCAGTAACAAGACAGTCAGAGAGTGCAACATCCTGCAACACTCCTGAATTCAAAGTTTTACCCTGACCTATTTTTATACGTCAGGGTGATTTAATAAAAGACTCATGATCCAACATGTAACTGGTGCATTCTATTTGTCACAAGGTTTCAGAGATGTGTACGTAAAAAGGTATCAAAGTGAAAATGTGACCTTGACCTAATTTTTCAAGGTCAAGGTTGTGATCTAATTTTCATCCCCTTGCCTCTCTGAATATAATGCCCTTTGTTATGTCTATCTTATCCGGTCCCTGAGTTATGTGCAAAACCATCTCAGGATAGACTAGAACCAAGGCAGTCAGAGATTGCAACATCCCGCGACACCCCTGAATTCAGGTTTACCCGACCTACTTTCATAGATCAAAGCACTAGCTTTGATCTATGGTCTTACTCACACTGGCCTTCTCCCTCTCCATCTTAAAGGGTTCCTGAGTGTACAAAACGTGAAATTTGACCTTGACCTAGTTTTCTCAAGGTCAAGGTCATCATCTCATTTCATCCCCTTTGCCGCCCAAGTAATGTGCTTTTTGTTTCATCTTTCTATCCACAACGGTTGTGAAGATATTTGGTGGACGAACAGACGGAAGGACAAACACACAAACACTGACAATTAAAACACATCACCGCTTCCTGGGGTGTAATAAACGAACACATCATCCAACCAACTTACCTACAAGTACTTACAGTTAAGTGCTCACTGATTAATAGTACCGATTCAAGTCATTAGACGTTATTTTAATTAAATGGAGGTAAACACTCTGCACTGTAAAACCCTGATTATTCAAAGACACAAGCAAATTGGTATTTGGATGTAACAAAAAGAACATCAGCATCATAGACTAACATATAGTATGGTGTCTGTGGTAGGTCTAAATACAGAAAACACACAGCTCTACACTAATGACACATTAAGCTAATACTACAATCACAGACATCAGTGAAGTTTAAAGTGAATTTCACTAATTTGCTATGTCATTAAAAGATTAAGGTTAAATTAGATTTATCAATCCTCAAAGAAAGATTATATGTTTACAGGCCCGTGACACCCCCCCCCCCCCACACACACACACACACACACACACACACAAACCGCCGTCATGGTGTGCCCCCACTGAGCAACTTATGAAGGGAACTGTGCCTTGCTCAAGGGCACCTCGGCAGTGCTCAGGAGATGAACTGGCATTTCTCCATTGCCAGTTGACATTCAGACATTTTTTGCCCAAAATAGGTCTGGAGCCGGCCACCCTCCGATTCCCAGCCCAAGATTTAGTGGACTGAGCTTCTGCCGCCTCTAGAAGAAAAAGTCTGAAATGCCATGCAACAAGGTGGCTCATTTCTCTCCACACAGAGAAGGAAACCTCCAAACCTTATAGATTTTTTTTTTTTTTTTATGCTCACGTAATCCCCAAAGGGAAATTAGTGGCACACTCTAGTTAGTCCAGATCAAATTACATGCATGTTAGTTAGTGTGTACAGGCCCTGAACACACACACACATGGGGCCTGTACTCATGCAAAGGAGGTAGAGTGGCAGGCAGCTCCTGCTTCGTGCGCCCCAAATGAGCAACTTGTAAGGGGGACGGCGCCTTGCTCAAGGGTGCCTCGGCAGTGCTCCAGAGGTCTGCTGACACCTCCCACTGTCAGCTCACCTCCGGGTGTTTTTGGGCGGGAGCGGGAATCGAACCGCCGATCTCAGCTCATTGGACGACCCGCTCTACCGAACGCTATACCAGTGAGCCACTGAGCCCTAGATTTTGATATGAAATCACAGTGAGGACTTGATGTCCTAACATGGTTGTCAGAAGGACACTTTTTTTGTACTCACGTGGTCAAAAACTTCTCCATTTTGAGACAAATTTGTCTAAGCAATGGTCTCAAGCCAAAACCAGTAAGAATTTATGAGATGCAACTGAGCATGACAACAACCATTACATATCTCCATCACAGTATTCTAAGACCTCATATGTGCTGAAACTGGTGTTTTACTTTTTTTTCTTAATTTTGTATTCTGTTTTGATCCCCAAAGGGAAATTAAGAGCACACTCTAGTAATTCAATCAAATACATGCATATATACAGTATATTAGTTTGTACGAGCCCCTGTAATACACACACAAGGGGGTCTGTAAGCATGCAGTGGGAGGTAGAGTGGCAGGCAGCTCCTTCGTGGTGCGCCCCAAATGAGCAACTTGTAAAGGGGGACAGCGCCTTGCTTAAGGGCGCCTCGGCAGTGCTCCAGAGGTGAGCTAGCACCTCCTACTGTCAGCTCACACTACGGGTGGCTGAGAGGGAGTGGGAATCGAACCGCTGAACTAGGAACATTAGACAACCCACTGAGCCACTGCTGCCCATTAGCAGTGACAATTTAATTTCAATTAAATCGTAATAACAATGGACTGCATTTATGTAGTGCTGTTTTCCAGGGGACTCAAAGCGTATACACTGAATCCATCATGAATTCACTCCACAGTCAGACCAGTGGTAAACGACATCTGTAGCCAAAGCTGCCCGAAGGCAGACACACCACCGACCACCGCTAAACACACTCACACACACTCCAAGACCAGTGTGGAAGAACACAGACACAGCAGCACAATGGGATGGAGCAGGACTAAGAGCAGTTCCATAAAGTTGAATGCTGAAAAAGAGAAGCAAAATGTTTGAAATTCGACAATTTTATTATAGATAACAAGCAGCAGGTACAATATACAAACAAAAATGAAAATACATAAGGTACAGTTATTGATCTACTTTAAATCAAACCAAAATAACTAAACCTCTGCAGACAAAATACAATAGTCTCCACAACTGAGCAGATACAATGTTTGCTGTGACAACAGCCTGTGATTGTGTGAGACCTTTTAAACAATTTTCAAAACTAACCAGGAAATCCAGTTTCCCTTCGTGTACCTTAGAGCTCTAAAACTGCTGATCTTTCCTAAACCATTTTCCACATTTAAACATTTTCACTGGGAAAGCAAGGATTTGTGGCTAGCTGGAAGAGGTGTGGAAAATGATAATCCAACCAAATACAGACAATGGATCTTAATCCTAGGGTGGATATTTTAAACAAGCCTTTTTTCTACCATCACTTATTTGTTTATGAGATTAATAAGGATCTGCTAATCTTAAACAAATTTAATTTTTAAAGACAAGATTATAATATTTGAATTGGTAAACAGGTTTTTCAAGGAAAAGGAAGGGACCTTCCGCTTGGAGCTTATACAATTAACTGACTCATGATAGAAAAAATTGAAACAATTTGATATCAAAATAATTCTCATCTGTTTACACCTTTGCTGTCAAGATTTCAAGCTTTTCGCAACTGTGCAGGAAATGAGCAAGTGGAGTTGTATGCACCACAAAACCTTATTGTCTTTGCTTTAGAAGCATAGACAGCTCAATGCTCGCCATGAGAAGCCCCCTACATAGCCCTCTACACGTGGATTCACAAACTGGAACCCTAACTGCCACAAATTTGAGCCAAGACCTGACCTTATCCTGCCTATACTCTGCAAATGGCCTGAAGGGAACGCCATAGCACTTTATATTATTGAGGTTCCGCAACTGAATTACTTTATATGAGCAGTTACTATTTGTTCACATTATAAAACAAGAATTCTACCAACCTTCACCCACTTGGAAAATATGGATGAAAGTATCTTAATTATTAGCCTTCTCACCAGAAAATATAGTTCACTGAATTCACTCCCCACTGCTATGTGACTAATGGGGCAAGCATGCATCTAAAACATTCAAATAAATGTTCATACTGTCGATCTAATTTCAGGACCTACCAGTAGCAGGGGGTGAAAATACAGAATGAATGATACTTCTGCCAGCAACATTTATCTGCATACATGGAAGAATATAAGGTAGTGGGAGCCATCACTCAGACCAGTGAAAATAGCATGTCTGCTTCAACATAAAATACCTCAAACCTTTTGTTCTTCAATGATGGTTAGAATGGGAAGAAGGCAATAACTGAGTGATTACTCAGCTGACAAAGCACCTGGACCAGGGAGACAGAATATACTGGACAACATTGGAAACTGAATCACAGTGCATGGAGTTAAGCTGAATGCTATCCTCCATGTCACCACAGATACCATTGTGGGTATGTCTATACCTTCCAGCCATTAAGCTTGTTCCAACCTTCTCCAAACATACAAAAACAGCTGCAGGGCAAAAAACAGGCTTTTCTTTAGACTGTTTTTGTCTGCTTATGAGTGAAGGGATAAAACTACTCACCACACAGATACAATGGCATTTCACTTCTAAAAAGCTTTTTTCTCCCTTTAGCTGGACCCAGAGAGTCTACCACACACAGACCCTCTGGCTTTGTGGCTTTCTCATGGTAATTGCTGGGAGCTGAAAACAAAGCGTCACACCAAACACCCCTGCAAGCTGACTGTGCAAAAGTGTTAGGACTATCTTTAGAGTGCATGTCAGATGCTGTTACTGGATTATCAAGAATTAATTCAACATTGGATGGGGTATTAAACATACGTGAAACCCTGATATTAAAGAAAATTCATTCAGGATTCTTGGCTCATACAGCACATACAGACTGAACTTCTGAACAAAATCACAGCATTCCATGGGGACTGATGGAGTTTCTGTGGTACTGCTGATACTCCAAGGCTAAACAAATCAGATTCTACAGAATCTACATTTTTTTCATATTTTTCTTAAAATATTCAGCTCATGAACTGGTACATTTCTTTTGAATAAAGGCAATAGACCACATTTATGAGGTGTACCATGCTAAAACCAATGAAATATGAAAAGCAGCTCCACAGTAAGTCTGACCTGCATGAACATTAAGTGGTTGAGCTGCAGCAAACATCTACTGTCCTTATTGATCATTTTCTCAACAAGAAACGAGGTCCATAAAAATGACTAAAATGTTGAGGACATATTTGACAAGGTCCAAGATCAGTTTTTTTGCACAACTGCACAAGTATTCAGTCTTCTGTCAGAAGAAACTAAAGAAATCAGGTACCTACGTGTGAAAAGCTTATATCAAATGTAAAAACAGAAAAAAAACAAAAACAAAAAAAACACACCTAATCCATAAATTTAATAAGCAACTCTATGAAAATGTTCATGATACATACGTGATTATGATAAAAGAACTGATCGCATGTGTTAATTTTTTAGTTGTAGTCTGTGATAAAGCTGAAAAGATTTGCTTTTTTAGTCTTTTAGCCACTGGATGAATTCAACAGCAACCTACAACTAAAAAGCAATCCAACTAAATCCCACATAAAAGAAAGATTATAACCTTGATAAAGCGCATGTTCAGGTCTGCATTCATTTGAAGTCGTCGTGACACACACATTGTGTGTGTCGGACCTCCCTCTGTGTTTAGAGGAGTGTGTGTCCGAGCTGACAAATCCACAGTGCTGAACGGGTCACGGCTCTTTCCTCCAGACCGCCTTATAGAAAGTCAACAGAGTCCGATCCGGGCTCAGGAATCGGTCCTTCTTCATTAAACATGGATACGTGTGTATGCGGGGCAAATAAAGAGTGTTGGGCCATGTTTACCGCCCACACAGGGGTGCAGGTGCTTTACATGCTGTCGGTGAATTTTTCAACCACCGCCGTGAGAACAGGACTGAACTGAATGGGGCTGCTGGGGGCAGGAGGTTAGAGTTACCCCAGTTACCCGCCCCGGTGTGACACAGTACCCGACATTAGCATCTCTTATCAACACGCAGCTAATTCAATGATAACAGACGGCATTATCAACAAAAGTGAAGTCAATATGGAAAAACAACTGTATTCAACTTACCGTGATGGTTACTTCATGTTTTTTCAATCGATACTTAAGACTCTTCATCTTGTAACGCGGTGTTTCGTTTGATAAATATCTTCGTGAATAGAAAAACAACTTCAACAAACATTCAGACGAAGTAAGTTTGGTCCTTCCCGTCTCCCAGGGAGTTTCACCTGACGCCTTACCATGACTCTGCTTGCACTTTGATAGACAACCTAAACAGCCAATCAAATCAAAACAGCTGAAGTCCGTCTCAACTTCTACCCAATTGACAACGTTAATGGGCGGGACTTCCTCATAAATAGTCGTTGGGAGAAGTTGGACTCATCTTAGGACAAAGCAGGAAAATATGGCATGACGTCAGACTTACCTGAATAGCGATACACCTGAAAAAAATCATTCACCTACGAACACCTTGGTCTGAAAGCTCTCAGTGTTTTAAGCAAATATATGATGTTGACAAAGCTGCTTTTGTATTTGAACTAACACAAACAGAAAATATGTAATTGATGAATCAGCCCATTTACCTGACTGTTACATGTCACCAACACCTGGTTGACATGCTGTGGTAGTTATGTAACCTACATTACTCTACATCACTTAAAAGTCAAAATACATTTCAGGGCCTTAAAATATAAGGTGTGCTGTGGCAAAGATCATACTTAAACATAAATGATAATAGTAGAGTAGTTCTGGTATCTTTGGGCGCATTAGTTTATGTATCAATCGAGCAAAGCAGAAGGTGTTAGATAAGATCAGTTATTAGATATAAGATTGCAATGTAAATAGAAATAAAACATTTTTAATAACCATGAAATATTAATTATTGTGAAACTGTAGTGTAAATAAAAGCAGCAGTTTCTGCTTTACAGTGTTTGAACCGGAATACTTGTAATATCTGTTGTATTAAGATATTTAAACTGATTTGTTTGATGTGATTTGTGAAAACGGATAATATATTTTGCCTCCATGTGTCACACCATTTTATGATGTGTTCCTCCAAAGTTATTCCTACTTTTACCTCAGTGAAGCTGCCAATTTGTTTATTTTTTATTGTTGTAGTAAACATGAAAGGACCCTCTCTGTAACCTCAAATATACGCCAAAAATAAATGAAATGTCCTTCATTTCAGCATGTATTATCTAGTATGAAGTTATATTTATCTGTATGTAAATATAAATACTGAAACACGCTTGCCTAACTATGGAAAAATCATTTGTAGGCCAGTAATTAAGATGCTTCATCAGCCATCGCTTTTTCAAATGAGCATCTTGATTGTGTGAAGAACACACGACTAGTGATCATCTTTTAGAAAATATATTGAGAGAAAATAAATCATTCTGTTCTTCAATTGCAGTGAGATGACACTGATGAAATACAATAAATTCACATCAGTTACACTCAGGCAAGCGAAAGAACTGTTCATAAATGTTCAAAGAAGCCATTGCGTGCTATTTAAAAGTTTCTCCACTGTCTGCGTACAGGTAATCCTATTTGGTGCAAAAAAAAACACTCTGGACCAAGGTGAGGATTTTATTGTTGGTTTCTCTATTTCTCTTTTGACTCACCAGTAGCAGTTAGCTACTAAACTTAAGTCTCACAGGGCTAGTTTTGTGTAGTTCAGCTTCTTCCACCAACTCATGCTTTTGCAGGAACCAGGACAGAAATCATTTATCAACAGACAAAAATGCAGGACAGATTAGTGATGAAAACACATAAACAAAAATGTCTATGTTTGGTCTAAACTCATTTGTTAAATCTGATCAGAGTGTCTCAAAATGTTTAGCCGAGACTGGCAAAGGAACAAATCAAATCCTAACAAATTTATTTTAGAACTGCTGATTGATCACTGCATTGATGCTGCCATTCAACACAGAGAAGAAACAGAGAGTATGTAATTTCTTAAATGCAACAGTAGGAAAGAGGAATAACCAGATCCACTATGAGAAAAACAGACTGCTGCTAGTCATATTTTATAAATGTAAATATTTTTAAACATTTATTTCCATGTTTCCTACTGTGAAGCTTGAAAATGGAACATTACAACTTTACTTACTGGTTAGTTTACAGATACATGTTTACATACAAACCTAATTAACATTTTTATGTTCAATTGAAAATTTTTATTTTGAGCAAACAAACCTTGTCACCTCAGGCTGAGGATTGCAGTAGAAAAAAAAATTGAGCAATTACAGCAGCAATATCATGCTTTCACATTCATGCATGATAAACGATTATATTTTGTGTAATTGTGTAATAGTCCTAGGAAAGCAGCGAGACCTGACCAGGTTCCCCCAAGACTCCTCCGGACTTGTGCTGGTGAACTGGGTGAGCTCCTACATCAGTTATTCAACCTCAGCCTTCGGCTGGGGAGGGTCCCTGTGGAAAACCTCCTGCATGGTCACTGTGCCTAAGGGGAGACGCCCCACTGAGCTCAACAACTACTGACCAGTTGCTCTTACCTCACATGTGAGGACCTTGGAGGGACTGGAGCTCTGTCTCCCCAGACGCAGGGCGCGATGGGATGGACTTTCTTCAGTTTGCCTACTGCCTCGTATACTTCATCTCAACCCCTGTGCCTGATCAGGCTGATTAGCCGGAGTCTCCTTTGATTTTGGGCTGGATTGTTAGTTCTCTTAGTGACTCTTCAGCCTGTGTGTCTTGCCTGCAGTTTGTTCATGTTTTAAGTCTGCCTGTTCTCCGGACCCTGCCTAGATTCTGGACTCTGCCTGTTCACCTTTCGTTCTGGTTTGTTGGACATTTCAAGGTTTGTTGTGTATTCTGATTTTGCCTGATTAAACTACGGATGAAAACGTCTCAACCAGTGTCCTGCATATGGGTCCTAGTCCTGCTCTGCTTGACTATATCTGTCTAACAGTTCATCAGTCACAAGGATATTTTTGTGGAGAGAATAATTTCATTTTTGAAGTTGCAATACTTTTTCCTGATATTTGTAGGTCTTTGTACCTTAACTGAGTACTATTACTAAAATGAGACCCATGTCTGAGAATGTCCTGTGGATTCTGTTGTCTTCTAAAATATCTGTAGAAAATTAGTTCAGTCATGTATGAATGTAAACCAGAGATTTTTCTTTTTTAAATGGTTGAACAGATGAAATTTTCAGACCACTTTTAGTAAGAACAGCTAATTATACATTAAAGATAAATGTGCTTCTGGATTAATTTGATTTGATTGTGAGAACAATCAAAGCCTCATTTGAAATACTCACAAATTCTGGTCTGTCTAGTCAGTAATAGAATATGAATGATTAACACCCTTCCATCCATTTTCTTGATGACATGATTGCAGTGTCATCTACAATCGCTTATCCACCCTGCGGGTCATTGGTTTGCTGGAACCAATCCCACCTGTTTACAAGCAAAAGGCGGGATACACCCCAGATGAGACTCCAGCTCATTGTGCATTTCACAAAAGACAAACAACCATTCATGCTCACACTCACACCTACAGACAATTTGGTGCGACCAATTCAAGACATATGGAGGTGGGGGCAAGCCGGAGAACGCGGAGAGAACTCACACAAACATGGGGAGAACATACAAACTCCACAGGGAAAGGAATTGGAGCATTCTTGTGAGGCAACAGTGCTACCTACAGGCCCATGATTAACATATTTAAAATAAGTAACTGAGTATTTGTGGAAAAAATCGTGTAAACAATTAGCAAAGTAATTCAAACTGTTCATTTATTCATATTCTGAACCATCTCTTCCACTTTCAAGGGTCACGTTAGTCCGTTAGTCCTTTGGAGCCTATCCCAAAGAACTGACAGACGACAGGTGGGGAGACGTTCCGAATGCACTGCCAGTGCATCACCACTCAAAAGACAAACAACCACACACACACTCACACCTACGGACAATTTGGAACTGACCAATGCACATAGATGCTTTTGGAGGTGGGAGGAAGCCGGAGAGAACCCACTCAGACACGAAGAGAACATACAAACTCCGCACAGAAAGGATTCCAACCTAGAACCTTGCTGTCACCTCACCTGCTGTGAGGTGACAGCCCTACCTACTGGGCCACCATCTATAATTTATGCCTATTATTTTTCCATTTTCAATAAAAAAGTACACGTGCAGGCATTTTGAATTTTTTTAAATATGCAACATACAAATTTATGTTGGTGGTGAACCTATGCCAGTCCCTTACTTTTCATCTTATGTCGTTGAGTGACACTTCATGGTTTATCTCAAGAAAACAGTCAACAACATCAAGATCTGTAGAAACTTTTCTTTTTTACAAATGGATACAAATACACAGGATACAGATATGCAAACACTAAAAGTGCCGACCATGCGGTCTAGCAATATGTTGTACCTCATATCAGAAGAAGCACTAATAAATACACGCATGCAAGAATAACATATATCTGTCATCTGGAATGCACAAAAAGACCAAAAGGGTTTTTTTTATTTCTTAAAACTTTTCAAAGTGAGAGAAGAAGAGCAAAGGCAAAGAAATATTTTAATGACCTGTGACGAGCTCATTATGACCTTTGAGGGGCATGAGATCAGGTCAAGAGAAAAGTTCAGTCTTCACTTAAAAGGGTAGTGACAGTTTTTTTTTACATGTGGGACTACATGCTTCAGTCACTGTGGCCAGTGTTCTCACACAGCCTTACGGTGATACTCCGGTGGAGCAACCTCATAGTCGCTGGCACTGAAGAGGGTGGAGGAATTCTTGACCAGGTACCTGAAGAAGAAGAAGAACTGACTGAGAGGGTAGAGTGGAATGGAAACTACAACCGTCACCTCTACAGGTAGAGCTTTGGTTCAGGGCCTTGACAGGACATTCAACCGACAGCAATCAACAGGAAGTCTTCCATAGACAGTACAGATGTTTTTCGAGCCTGATACTCAGACTCAGTTCATTATAACTTCTGTAATTGCTTCATGGCTTCCGCAGTTCATGTGGTGTCACTGGATCATTTACAGTAAAAACAACGCCGGTCACAATTCAACTACTTCACTGTGTGTCACAGACCTATATTATGATGAAAGAAGAATGCAGGTAGTTTCACCAGATGATGCAGGGTGTTACTCACGCAAAGATGCAAAGGTGTAACTCTCACTGTGGAACAGCGCTGTCACTTTGTATTTCCAATTGATTGATTTCGAATCAACATTGTTCAGTAAAAAAACTGAGCCACCCTTCATCCCAGTCATGTAGATAAACTTATTGAATTTGTTGGAACATTTTTTTTTTAATTAATAGCCCTGTTGTGCGAAGCTGTGTGCACAGAGCGATGCTAAGCCTAAGCAATACATTGCACAGCCCAGACATAACAAAGTCAAAATTTCAGAGTTTATATTATAGAAAAATATTCCAGATTTTGATTTTCAGGTCAAGTAGAATTCTTATTTTATTTTACTTTAGTATTTCTGAAGGAGTCACAGTTCAGTTTTTTCCCAGCACTTACACAATTCACCCGTGTGAAAATCATACTGATTTAAGTCAACATAATTCTGTTGGGTTGTGTGGACTGCGACAGAAAAGATTGTGTGTTTGCTGCGTTATAGATTTCCATTAATGATTACAAACTTTAGCCTCCATTCACGCATCAACTGTGAAACCATATAAAGTATTTCTTATACCTCAAACACCCAAACATCAGATCCACCTGTCATACAGTTCTATTGTGCTGTCAGTGTCAGGACATCGACTTCATGATGTGTATTTTGAGGATTTGAAACAAGACTGGCTAAGCAAAAAAAGGAGTGTTGTCAAACGTGACACGGACTCTCCGGTGAAGTGGTGGGAGTTCAAACTTACTTGAGGAAATCTTGGAGGTAACTGAGCAGCAAAGCCAGACTCTTCTCATCCAGTGGAGTGTAGGCCAGCATGGCTCCGATACGAACTGCCAGGAACAGCAAAATACGTGAGGAACAATCAAAGAAACAGCAGAATGAATGAGTTACAACCAGTTTTTAAGATATTATGTCACGCCTCACAAAAGTAAGGTTTGCTAGACAAACTAGCGACAAACAGCATGCCACACTCCTGTGCTGATCTGATCTATATAACTTGAGTGACTGTAGTTTTAAGGAATTTTTTACTTACAGTTCAGGAGGGGCAACATGGTTGACTTATCGTGCACTTTACATGGCAATTATTAGTATTATTATTATATAAAACATTTTATAGAAATTATGCAGAAAAACTTCAAAAATAACAAAGGAGAAAGGTATTTCTTCTTGTGTTCAGTGAAATATTCTTAATAATCCAGGTACTCATTCATATTAATGTAGACATCTTGTAAAATCACAGATCATATCACATTTTCACAGAGTATGTTAGTAAAACTGGTCTGTTCCACATCCCAACCGAGAACTTCATTTGTCCAAACAGCAGCCATAACAACCGTACTGCTTGGATGCTTAAACTGGTAAATGTGATTAGTTATGGCAGAGTAAACTCTGCTTCGAGCCCTTCTAATCACTGAAGACTGATGTGTTCATCAAAAGCAGTGAATTATTCCATTAGTCATCTTAAGAACCGAGCTGAGTCATTTCCTTCAAAGCTTGATTTTAAC
Source organism: Antennarius maculatus (assembly GCA_013358685.1). NCBI lineage: Eukaryota > Metazoa > Chordata > Actinopteri > Lophiiformes > Antennariidae > Antennarius > Antennarius maculatus. The sequence continues at coordinate 22,154,743 of CM023606.1, forward strand.
TCTGAAATGAACACCACCATGTGGACTAACCTCAGGGCATCTCACACCAATCAGCCATAACACTATGACTTCTGACAGGTTAAGAGAATCAAATTAATTTTCTCATTATCGCGGCACCTGTTAGTAGGTGGGATACGTTCAGTAGCAAGTTCATGTGTTAGAAGCAGAAAAAATGGGCAAGCAGTGTTCTCGTTTGCATGTGTCCTTGCGTCTTTGACGCACATTTTTTGACAGGGACCCCTGATCATCAGACAACATATGTCCCTGGGACGCAAGCTTTAATATACTTACAATAAAAAAAAATCGATGCTACTTTTTTCCACGATATAATATTGGGAAAAATGCACTTCCATTCAACAAAAATATTGACAATTTATCCATTTCTCCACTTAAATTTCGAACCCGGAAATCGCCATTGTGTTTTGATCTTGCGCGAGTTTGGAGAAAACCCACGTGACAATGAGTGATTTCCTGAATAAAAAACAAAAGTTAATGAAAAGAAAGACACAGATATTACTGTGGACTGTATGGAAGAAGATGAAGAAGAAGCCGAGCAAAAACCAGCAAAAATCCGAACATTTGTACCGCAATGGACGCGATTTTTTTCCATGGGTGAGGCACAGCTAAATGTCAGCACCCAAGACAAAATGCAGCTTACAAAAAATGTGTGTTGGGAAGGCTCTGTCAGCTTGGTGCAGTGTCCACAGGAGAATATATGAATTAAAGGCAAAGAAAAGCATTGAGTGAAAAGCAAAAGGGAAAAAAAACTGTATTACATCTTTATTTCTTAAACTGTTTTTTTAAGAATAACCACCAGGCTGTAATATTTTGATAAAAACTATAAGTAATTTTCCTGTTTTTTTCCTTTTTACTGAAACAGTTTTGATGTCTTTATTCATAAAAATTAATAGTTAAAATTAACAGTTTGTTAAGTTTTGATATTGTACTATTGGCAAAACTCAATCCTTGCATACGCTTCTACCGTATATTCTGTTATTACTTTTGGGATGTACAAATTTTTGTTGAAGCGCATCCCAGGGATGCACTACTTTCTTAAGGTAAAATGAACTCTGGGCAAGTGTAAAAATTTGAGTGAACAGGTACCAGGGACGAGGCCAACCAAAGATCACTGATGTACATGGGCAGTGAAGACTGGCCCGTGTGGTCCGATACAACAGATAGGCTACTGTAGCTCAAAGTGCTGAAGCATTAAAGCTGGTTCTGATAGAAAGGTGTCAGATTACACAGCGCACACAGTTTGGGGCTGCATAGACCAGTCAAGGTGCACCCACTGACACCTGTTCACGGAAAGGTCAAACAATGGTTGTCTTGTGGGCATCAAGACAACCATCAAAAATGATTCAGGAATGGTTCGAGGAACACAGCGGGTTTGAGGTGTTGAATTGGCCTCAAAGCTCCCCAGATCTCATTCCAATCGAGCATCTGCGGGATGTCCTAGCCAAGCAAGCCCAATACTCAGAGGCTCCACCTCACAACTGAAAGGACTTATCGCACTTCAAGGGTCTGGATCTAACATCCTGGTGCCAGACATCCCGGCACACTTTCAGAGGTCCAATGAGGTCCACGCCTCTAAGGGTCAGAGCTGCATTGGCAACCAAAGGCACTACAATATATTAAACAGGCAGTCATAATGTTACGGCTGAAGATGCATTTCCACACAGGAAAGAACAATTACAGTAGCTGCTGATGAACATTTTTAAACTTTATAATGTATCAAGCTGTAAGAGTTTAATTTCTGAAAGCACATGGCATTAGTATGCTACTTCATTAATTAAAATTAATTTACTGCTCTTATTGAGGGATTTTATTTTGTGTACAAAGCTGATTTAACAAAATAACAATCTAAAAGCAGCCTCCAGTACTTTTGCAGTTTTACTTAAAATGTGAACTTGAAGTCTTTCAGACATAGACAGAAGACATGAGTTCTACATAAACATGCTACGTCACCAAAGAAAGTGACTTTAACTGAGGTTGGAGCAGAGATATAGATAATTCTATCATCGTTATATAAAACAAAGGGAATGTTTCACACAGGACCCAAACGACATTATTCACCATTGTGAGAGAAATATTCTAAAAATCTAATCTACTAATTTTTAGGTGTAGGTTTAAAGCATTGGTTCAGTGTCCAGTGTTAACTTTTGTGCATGAACATTGATCACCAGATTTTAACATTGACGTGCTTCAGCGCAGCTCCTACCAAACAGCCGTAGTAAGTGTGGAGCTCCGTACACCTGAGACATCGGCATCTCAGGATGCTCAGCCAGGATCTCGGCATACTGTGGCCTCTCAAACTTGTACAGCAGCTGAGTTCCCAGCATCACGTTGAAGTACTCCCGGATCCCTGCCACCACTTCGTTTACTGCATACTCTCTGTGGAGGTAGGAGAGAAGAGCCACACATTTCCCAAGAAAGTATTCAATAAGATATAAAACCATGACAGAAAACCCCAAAAGAAAAAACATAGTCTGTAATCCATCAGGGGAATCAATTAATTGTGCTATCTTGAAAGTAAGAATTGTGCTTATCTGATTTGTAAAGGAGCACAGAAAAGTAGCAGTCTACCTGTGCCTGTTTTCAACTGTGTAAGCACAACTACAATTAATTTGGTTATGCTAAACTTAAATCTTTGGAGTGAAATAACTGAAAAACATACAATGTGTGGCATGTTTAGAAATCCAGCATACACCAGGCACCGTAAAATGGATTAAAATACAAAAGATACATGATATGGTCATTTAAACACTTCAAAATAAAACAGGAAGTCTAATCATATCTCGTGAAAACTGTCTGAAATTCATTCCATAGAACAAAGTCAAGCAGAAAGTTGAGGAAGAATGAATCTACACTGGGTGACAGGTAGAATGATTACATTATTTTAAAAAAGTTATTTATTACGGCTTCTTATACTCACTTATTGTCTGAGTTTCCTTTTGACTTCTTGTAGTTTGCATAATCCTCCAAGACAGTCTCTACATTCTTCTTTGCAGGCAGATGAAATAACTGTAAGCCACAGAAAGCAGAAGAAAACACAAAATTATTGTTCGTTTCAATACTTTCACATTGCTTTTCATGTGGAAACACAATCTTCTGATTCCACAGGGCCTCACGTCTGAGGTAAATCTACACAAACACTGGACCGTGTTGAGGCTTGTGCGTTTTCACCTGCTTTTGGCGGGTGATGAGGTCCCAGTCATCCACCAGCCAGGGCTTCAGTTCCTCCGGAATCTTCACCTTCACCTCCACACGGTTGGTGAACATGTCCTCCTGGACACATAAATGTGTTCATGTTGTTGTTGTTAATTTTTTTTTTTTTTTTTACTGCAGATTGTCACTTTAAATAGATTATCAATAAACTTCATTATCATTGTTTTATTCTGAAGTGACAACACAAAGTTGTGTTGAAAACTAAGTATTTTTTCAAGGATTATATATAAACACAAACACTTTTCAAAACCTTTTTTTTTAAACCCTAACAAGGATTTAGATAGACAGACCACTCAAACCATTATCACCAAATTGCGATCATTTTGCAGAAGAGATGAAATCACTTCTTTTCATCCATATGAAAACATCTGAACGAGAAAGAAATGTCATTTTTCCATCTTTTCCACTATTTCATGTTTGACCGACACTCATTAGGGTCAAAATCTAGTTGCACCAATTCTAATGAGTGGAGAATTTTTTTTGTGTGAGTGAATTAACTGTGACTGTTCATCTCTTGATGTTGACAGCTTGTCTTTGTGTCCAGGTCATGGTTCATGTGATTCAATCACATTCATCACTCAAGAATTTGACTCATCACACAACTCCACCAGAAGACAGCAGGAAAAAGGTACATATATTAATGGAAATGTTGTCAAGGACAGACGATCATCTTGAACTTTTCTGAAAAGATAATATGTAAGAGAGGTGGCAAAAATGAACCCTTGAAAGAATAATTGTAAATGTCCTGCTATGCACTGAAGTAATTATGTAGAGGTGTATTCAGGGGACACTGATGATACCTACACTCTCCACGGTGGGGTCAACCCGTGCCCGCTTCTTCCGTGGTCCCTGGGGCATTTCTCCACTGCTAGAACCTTCTCCCGGCCCTGGGGCTAAACGAGACGTTTATGTAGAAATAAAAGGAATTAGGGTTCAACGCAATTCTGGCATGTTGTCTGTCAAAGCCTCTTCAGACTCCTGAAATTAGCAGGTAGTACCCATAGGTATAATAAATGAGGACTTACAATTATTTAACACATAGAGCATAAATTAGATATATATGAAAACTTTATTCATGTCACTTCACACATGATGATGGGGCCAACTTGGATCCATTTCTATTAGATACTTTTCCTATCATTTTTAATGAGTAATAAACATTGCAGAACGGGGCGTAAAAATATTTGAGCTGCAGTAAGTTTGAGAACAAGTCTATGTTGTCCAGAAAATTTTACTCACTCTTCTGCTTCGCCTTTTTCAATTTCCTAGGGAAAAAAAAAGACAATACATGTGACAATGAGATTAAATCCACACACAATGTAGTCCCTCTGTCCAATGACTATATCCCCCACATACATTCAAAATGCCTAATAAAGCTAGTTTTACACTAGTTTTACTGTAAGTTGATTTATTAGAGGTGAGAAAACAACACTTACAAATCAACATTTTTCTGCTGCACAGCGGCAATCTTCTTGCTTGGTGCTAAACCCCTCATCTTTCCCTCAACATAATGGTCCCTGAAGGAAGAAATAAATATTCATCATTAAAAATAATCAATTTGGAATGTACAAAACAACATTAAATGGATTTTCAGGTCATCTCCAGAAATAAAATTAGATGCAACCCATTCTGATATCCTGCTCCTCATTTCATTTGTCGTGGAGAATAAAAAGAACACTATTGGATTTAACATTGGGGAGTTGATTCTTTTTAAAGTCATGAATGCTTCCTTATTGCCTTTACCCTCTGTGCACAAAAATGGAAACTCACTGATTGGCCTTTTGAAGCTCTTTTTGTTTCGCAAGGTTGCTGTCCACATATTTGAGAACTCTGCTTTCAGGAACCCATTCATCCCAGCTGCAAGAGAACACAACACAACTACGTCCATAAAAATCAAATGAATAATTCAGAAGACACTGACACAAAGCTAAACAGACAATAAGCATTCATTGTGAAATATAGAATCTAAACTGCTCACTTTTTGTTCCATCCGCTGTAATGAATGAAGTATTTGATTTGCTTATCCTTTATGTTGATCTTTACACACTGTGAAGCAAGAACAGACCGACCTGCATCAGTCGTTGCCTGATGTTTGTGTTGCAGAAAGACACACAATGACACACATATAGTGTGGATTGACACAAACCTTTGCCTCATAAAGCAATGGCCCATGAAAGCACAGGACTCGTTCACCTGCGAGCAGAAAGCAAGACAGTAACACACCCTAACACACAAAGGGAACACAGTCTGCCCCAGAATAACAACCCGCTGGACCACCGGGGGCACGAAGGCTTCCTGAGTCAATGACGTCTATGTAAACAAGCTAGCTCACTGTTAGCCTTTGGCTAACGTCGGTTATACACATCCGCACATCATAACCTTTATTCTATATTATTTTAGGGTGTCTTATAAATATACTGCCCACAAGAATAGACATGAATGAAGCCTCTGTGCCTCCGTCGCCCCCCTAGTAGTGCAGTGGTGCAGCACACTACTGTATTGTCCTTCCACAGCCGCGGCTACAACAACAAACCCGCCCCCCTCCTAAAGAGCTTCATCCGACTAATTTTCTCCACCGACCTTCTTGAAATTTAGGTTTAGGGTCCTGTTTTGGCGCCATTCACAGACTCAGCTGGTCGGATCTCTGAATGATCAAATTCATGCATTGCCAGAGTCCATTTCTTCCAGACACGAACACCTCCGACATTTGAGCACGGGCGAAGGAGAAGCCGAGAATGGCCTGCTGCCCCTCGGTCACCTGACCACCAGGAAGACTCGGAGCCGTGGGGCGTTCACGTGCTCATTCTGAAACTCGGAAAGTAACGCTGTCTGTTAAAACGCCTGAATGTGGCGCTTCTCTCAGATTGTTTTTGTCTTCAGGAGAGCTATAAAGATTTGCTAAAATAGATGTGTTAAAATCTATGGACTCTAATCATAAAATCGTATTTTTACTGCAGGTTATTGCATTTTTCGTGCTCATTCTTAATGACAGAGAGAACCCCGTAGTGAATGTAGCTTTGTAGTTCTGTTTCACCTAAAGTTGGAAGCAGTTTATGAACGCCCCTCTAGAGGAGGTTTATTGTCATATTTTTTCTAAAATACTGTTTATTAGCAGTTTAAATCGCTTAGTACGACATTTTAGTTTTAAACGTTCAACACGAAACGCATCTTTAAATGACAGCTGTAGTCTCAAAATTATTCAATCTCCTGAACAGTGTCTGTAATAAGAACACACATTTACACATCAGATGTTGAGACTCTGAGCCAACCTTCTCAGCATAACTTTAGATTTATATTTATAAAAAATAAATAAGGTAAATAAATGAGGTCTCTATGATCGAACTCCAAGAAATTAACACTACTAACCCCAAAAAGAAGAACACGTGGCTCTAGCTGATCAGAACCATCTACATAAGACATAAATGTTGTTTGTTAGAGTGTTGAAACGTACATTTCCAGGTCTTCAGATCAGTGATACACATGGTGAATAATGAAGTTGGTGTTGAAAAGAACATCCTACATACAGTGAACCAGGGAGGTGGCTCAGAGATGATCTGGGGCTGCTTCGCATCCTCAGTCAATGGAAACCTGCAGGATCTAGAAGGCAAGATGGATTCCATTATCAGAAAATCCCATAAGAAAACAATTCACCATAGGTGAGGAAGATGGTTGTGCATGCACATATGCACAAAATTGTTGGTACCCCTTTGTACCAACAATAGGGGTGTACCGACCAGGTGAGGTGTACCGCCTGCTCTACTGCTGAGCCACTGCTGCCCCCAAAGGGGCCCCCAAAGGGGCCCCCAAAGGATCGACAATGGCTCAGTGAGCCACCGCTGAGCCACTGCTCAGCGTGTCACTGAGCACTGAGCAGGTCATCCACTGAGCAGGTCATCCACTGAGCGGGTCATCCAATGTTCCAAGATTGGTGGTTTGATTCCCGCTCCCGCGTAGGAGAGTGAGCTGATGGGGGGAGGCGTCAGCTCACCTCCCAAGTACTGCCGAGGCGCCCTTGAGCAAGGCACTGTCCCCTTTACCAGTTGCTCATTGGAGGCGCACCATGAAGGAGCTGCCTGCTGCTCTACCTCCCCCTCACCTGCATGCCAAAGGCACCCCGTGTGTTACAAAATAAAATAAAATTTAATTAATGACAGGAAACACCACGATGGTTGCTGAAAAAACTTGAAACTAAAAGTAATAATAACACGCTGTGGCGACCCCTGACAGCACAAGCTGAAACAAAAAGAAGAAGAAAAAAGTTTTCAACAGAGGAGTCCTCCTTGTTTGTCTCCCACAAAGTCCACTTTGGCTCAAAAAAACGATGATGGTGCAATCTGACACTGATGTACCTTGACCTTGGGGTTCACCCTTAATTTCTTTGGAGTTCGTTATGGATTCTTTGGTTACCATTGGTATTATCCGGGAAGGTTGGCTAAACTTCTGGATAACTTCTGTGAAACTGTAGTCACAAGAACATCAAGCTGCTTGGAGATGGTCTTGTAGCCTTTTTTACACGTGCCTCTGTAATTTTCTATCCAAACTCCTGAGACAACTTTTTCCTCCACTTCCTGTGGTCTGTGTTCAGTGTGGGAAACGCCATGTCACCGAAGAGCACAGTGACTACATGTCAACCCTCAGGCAGACTGACTGATCACTAGTCTGTAGACACCAGTGGTCCTAGAGGACACATCTCAACACATGCCCCTATGGTCAAATCATTTTCAATCTTATCTTGGGGTACCATCATTTTTGTCCAGGCCTGTCCATTACTTTATTTCTTAAAATGATTCTGCCAAACCACAATTCAAAAGCAATGTTTGATTTTCATTAATTAATGTTCAGTAAATGTTTGTTTATTATTTATTTTTGTCAGTTTCAAGTTATTTCAGTATCCATTGTGGGGTTTTCTGTTATTAACAAATGGGTAGCAAGAATTTACTCCACGTGTGTAACCAAATATTCCAACAGGATATTGGTTCCTAACATACTGCAAAGTTTAAAGTGTGTGATGACAAATTTACTGTCAACCGTTGGATACTGAGACACATTATCTACTGGACCCATGTTTCAATATGTACATCCTGAAGGCAGGTGTATGTTTGAGCTGCCTCTGTTGTGCATTGCTTGGAGCATGTACAGTATGTACTTTTGTTTGTCTGACCATTTTTACTGGCTGATCAAGCTGTTGTATGTACAGATTTTGGCCACAGGGGCCAGAACTCCAAACAAGCTGACAGACATCCAGCCTTGAAATCCTATCCCCTTCTAAATTTGTTATGGTTAACAGCAAATCACGCTTCAGAGAATTTAATCAAAATATCATCAAAACACCAGATTCACAAAAATTTGTCAATCTGATTTAAATGTGCTGTGCAAAAATGTTGAGTGAGAATTCCTGTAGTAGCCCAATATTTATGTAAATGATATTTGGTCCTCGCTTTCAGCCCTGCAGTAGCTTTCACACTGCTCCCTTATAAATGTACTGAGCACTCAAGCAGGCTTTCTGTTTAGCCCTCTGGTGAATGGATTCTCACTTCTTAATAGCACATACTCATAGTCTGACTGTCTTTTTATCAGTCTGTGTCTGACCTCCATTGGCTGGGCCAACTGGCTTAATAGATCTGAATGCAATGATGCACTCCAATGTTCAACCACCTTAGTCTTTGATGCAGTTTCAGAGATTTTAACCAGCAATTAATAAACTAGCATAAGAAACATTCTCATAATTGACGCTTCATCTTCCATAGCGATGTAAAAGATGGATTTAACATGAAGTTACAAGAGCACAATAAGATGCAGCAGTGTCTTTTTTAACTTACCCCGGATACTGCCAGGCAGACTGAAAAAAGGTTAACATTTTTGCGGAGTCACAACATTAAAATTTCTCATCATTATCTGGGCTGTGACCACAGATTTAGGTCACACATTTCTCATGAACTCCAACCCGAGAAAGTCGTAACTTCATCCTGATATAATTTGTGGTCCATCAGACAATCGTTTCTCCCATGAATTCATCTTCGTCAAGAAGACACCACAGGTATTCTCAAACTGGGGCTTGAGAATCTCCGTTCAAGTGAGTGACAATTTAAGATCAAAATACTGATGGCGTTTTACCCATGTCTAGACAGTTTAGGACAAACAAAGTAAAGACAAATGGGAATTCCAAAGCAATGTAATAAATAAAGGCTATAGCTTCAATCTGATGTGAAAAAGAAACCCACCAGTTGTACACTAATGTCCCCACAGACACACTGCATCGCCATCCTGAGTTACCCTTCCAAGACCAATAAACATCTTCTCAGTCCTTCAAAAAATGTTTATCTGTGACTGGGGGGGTTAAGGTCAAGAGGAAAATAAATAGACCCTTCATGGAATTATCTCATATAGATTATTGATGATGAACTGCGTGAGAAAAGGAAGCGACAATCATTTCAAAAAAAGGCCAGAAAAACTCGGGGGAGGCCGAACAAATGTACTCACGTGATTTCAACTCTCAAAGCATACGAGAAAGCCGTGACCCTCTGTGAATGACTGACTGACATGTTTCTCAAAGCTGCTGGCAGAAGTGTCGTAGTTACGCTGCATCCTCACCATAGTACTGTAAATAACAGTCCGAAAATTCAGTGCGTTTTGACATTGCAATTTTTTAATTCCTGTTATTGTTTGTTTTAAATCACATAATATCAACAAACACTGAGCTATTTTTCAGCACCTACAGTATGTAGTATCATGTGAATGATCATCTTTTAGGGCCTATACGGAATTAATTAATGACTAACAAATAAAGATAAAGATGTAAACAGGAAATGATCATTCTAATGCATCTCTTGAAAGTCAGTTAGCCTCAACAACATTCTATTGTATTCTTTTCTACTCTATTCTATTCTATTCTATTCTATTCTATTCTATTCTATTCTATTCTATTCTATTCTATTCTATGTTGTGTTTGTTGTGTTGTGTTGTGTTGTGTTGTGTTGTGTTGTGTTGTGTTGTGTCCTGGTATATTCTGTTCTGTTATAATCTATTCCAAATAGTGTTGAAATAAATTAAGTAATTAGTACCCACTAATTAACATTCTTTGTTGTCAGTGTTAAGGAGTCTTTGAATGAGTTAGACTCTATAGAATTGATAAAAGAATATATTTTCTTTGTGCAGATTAAATGTAATCACTAGGAATACTGGATAAAACACCAGAAGTTGAAATGACATGTTTAATCTCAGGTGTAACTCCTTCATCTACAACGTGACCAAATGTCCAGTTTGAATGACTTTGAATATCTTAAAATCTGTTCCTCTCTCCTCACTGCCCTCAGGATGTGGCTCAGTTTCAGATCATACATTTAGAATTAGCATTATTAATTTGAAGTGGTGCACACTGAACTACTGGCTGAATGCGGCACACATCAATCAATAATATCCACAGGATCCACTGACTGCTGTGATAAAAAAATCATAAGTATCGTTGTCAGAGACATTACAGATCTAAAAACATCATTTATGTTTTACAGAGTCACCTTTAACACAGATAACAACAATAACAACCAACTACAAATTCACACAGGCCCAGATATCAAAGCATAATCTGGTAACACTTGTTTTTAATTAAGTAGGACTCTAGCACTTATATATATATATATATATATATATATATATATATATATATATATATATATATATATATATATATATATATATATATATATATATATATATATATATATACATATATACATACATATATTATACATATATTTATATGTTCTTTAAGTGTAAAATCTAGAGGACTAGATATTCTTCTGAAATATAGTGTATAAGTGAAGTAGCTGAAATCGATTTGACACTATATGTAAATAACACACATGCTGAAAATTAGACTACATTTACTGTACTGAGAACCACGGGCTGCTCCACAACAATACAGTCACCGATGATGAATGGAACACAGATTAATGGTTCCTTTTTTTTTTTCATGCAAGCTGCAGCCCACATTCATGTGACCATGTCATCCATCTCTATTCAGATCACCCCTCACCCCCCGCCCCACCCCCAACCGTATCATAACAGAATCATATATGTCCTATATATGTGTCCATGTATGTCCATATATGTCCTGCACAGTCTCCAGTAATCCACATCTATATATCTAAGCAAATACATTATAAAGAGAAATGTTTCACCTTCTTTTATATTCAACGCTTTACATTCAGTTCAAGGCACACTGTGCAGCGGCTGTTTAACGGAAATAGTGCCTGTACTTCTGATATGAATGCATTCATGGCAACCAGCTGTGCGCTCCAGCTTCCACACCTATTCAGAAAGGTCTTTGACTCGTGCATACACCCGTGCTGAGTGATGGTACGATCAGTGTTTAGCATAATAATCATTTATAAAGCGGATCTTATCCGCCTTTGTGCATCACACCAGAGAGAACCGCAGCGGGCGCACAAATTTATGTCTTTCAACCTTCACTGTTATTCACCTCAATCGTTCACAAGTCAAACCTGCTCGTCTTTATATGTTACATTCGAGTCGTGCACAGGTAGTGTTAAGAAGGAAAACTATCCTCATGTGACAGCTTACATGTTATTTTTTACATTAAACGGACAATGTTTGCGCGTATTTACAAATGTGTGTGAGTGTTCTCCACTCACCCCAACACACCCTTTTCACTAACGAGTTTGGATTTTTTTGCATCAACAGTTGTATTATTATTCACTCATCAGCCGCCACTCGGCCTTCGATGTTCAGCCGTGACACAGCACACATTCAAGCCGTTCATTGCAGCGCGTAATTACGCACGCATTCGCAGACTGCAGACACACTTCATGCTTTTTAACAAGCGCCTCTAAGCTTAATAATGTTTCATTTCTTTGCATGAAGCCTCAAACAATGTACTAACCGATCCTTTATAGACAGAAGCCACATTACACGAGCATTTAAAGACATGACGCGCCACAGAAAGTCGCATTTCATATAAACACTTGATACGGTGTTGTTTGTCCACGTTGTGGGTTTTTTTGACAGGTCTCTTCTCATTCGGTGTTTTGCTGTCGTCCGACTTGTCACATCTTGGTTGCTCTTTATTTCAGATGATTCTCAACACTCCCAAAGCCTAGACTAACCTCTGTGAACCAGAGCTTTCAGTTTGTTTCTGAATTCCTGCCTCATAAGGCAGTAAATTATTGGGTTCAGGCAGCTGTTTGCGTGCGCCAGACAGACGGTGAGTGGGAATACATATGTGTGCACCACATAATACGCCTTATCCCAGTGAGCCGCGTTCAGCTTGACCAACACACTCCACAAGGTAATGGCATGGTTGGGCATCCAGCACAGGAAGAAGGACAACACGACGATGGTGATAGATTTGGTAACTTGGGACCTCCGCTTGGGGTTGCTTGTTTTCATACTCCGATTCCGTATGACGCGAAACAGCATCATGTAGCTGATGGACACGATGGACATTGGCATGACGAAACCTACAAGTATTTTCTGCATGTGATAAATTGCCAACCAGTACTGTCCACCAGGAAACCTCAGCAAACAGAGTTTTTCTCCTGTAACGTTGCTGACAGTTGAGAAAATCGGCGTTGGCGCAGTCGCCAGAGTCGCCAGTGTCCAGATAATTGCGCAAATCCACTTGGTGGAGCATGACTTCTGCACGGTTCTGTTCCTCAGAGCCGAAGCCACCGACCAGTAGCGGCTCACACTCATGGCAGTGAGGAAGAAGACGCTGGCGTACATGTTCATCACGGTGACCGACAGGACGATTTTGCACATGGCGTTTCCAAACGGCCAGCTGAAGTCCAGGGCGGTGTCCACCGCCCAGAAGGGTAGAGTGAGGACGAACTGCAAGTCCGTCACTGCCAGGTTGAGCACGAAGAAGTTCAGTCTGGACTTGGTCCGATCCTGTTTAAGCCTGATGAAGAAGAGGACCAACAGGTTGCCAATCAGGCCCGCAGCGCAGACCGCAGAGTAAATCACACAGATCAGGACTCTCAGAAACAGGCTTCCATCGGCTGTCAGGTCGATGTCCTCCAGATTACTGAAGCTGTCAATCTCAATCAGTGAACTGTTCCAACAAGCGCTTTCATTATCCTCGTTCATCATTTCATCCTCCCAGAGACACGTCATAATAAAGTAATCAAATCAAGCTCGATCAGTAAATCATGTCCAAATGCAGCTGGATTAAACTACGGGATGCAAACACAAGTCCGTCTGGACTGAATCCACCCAACCCTTCTGACACCCCCCACCCCTTCTTCAACATGCATTCCCACCCAGCATCCCTGCGCTCTGGCGCTGACAGTCTGAGGGGAATGATGGAGCTTCTGAGGTCTGACTGCGTGATCGAGGCTCTTCAGAGGAAAACGTTTCCACGTCACTTTAAGTCGAGAGTAAAACACTGAAGTGCTTCCAGGTGCAGGTTTAAATACAGATAGAATCAGTCAAGAAGCCTCCAAATTGCACTTGACATAACTTGGGTTTATCAAAACGTCTCTGCTGCCGCCAAGTGTTCGAATCTAAGTAAATCAGGCCTGCGCGATGTCTCCCATCTGTTAAAAGAAATGACAACACACAGATAACAGAATGCATTTTATTACATCTAAACTTTTCTACATAAACAGGTAACATTCAATAAGTAAACAATTTCTTCCAATGCAGGTAATAAATATTTTTTTCACTTAGTATATTTGTACAAACTAACAACTGTACACCTTCTCCTCCTTGCCCTCCCTGAAAAGCCTTTTAATGATTTTTTTTTCTTCTTCTTCTCAGATTGGAGCCGTGAAACAGAACCTGTGAATGTTTTAAGGCAGTGAGTGCAGATGTTGATTTGAATGTGACTTTGAAATTGTTTCATTGTGTAAGACTCTGTATTGGCCACAGTCCTTATAGTTTTATATAATAGTACAGCTTTAATTTTCTAAAAAATATATAAATTAATTTATTCTCTCGCTCTGAATTGAAAAACAAAAGCATACAGACCGACATCAAATACTCACGTTTGGATCTGAAAGTTCAGTTTTCATGTTTCCATACAGATATATTATACACATTGTTCACTTTTCCCTTTTGTCTATGGTTGAGACGCGACAGCGCTGAGCGGCTGTGTCCAGATACTGGTGGAGACTTTTTGAAAACACATTTAAGAGCAACTGCTGACACAAGTGGATGTTCAGTTTGATCTTTGCAGACGCTGGTTTTGGTCCAGTTCGACAGCAGCAAATTCAAATCAGCTAACACAAGAGTTGCAGATACAAAAAATAAATAAAAATGCAGAGAATTTAGGACGCAGCTGTTCACACCAGTGTGTGGCTGAACTTGGTGAAGGGCTGAAATAGAAACAACCCTGTGCTTCATTATTTCTGCAAACAATATCATTATTTTACATAAAAGCCAATTTGTTGGAGCAAAAATTAAGCTTAATCTCGACTGTTTCTCCTCTGAGAACGAAAAAGTTGAACCCACAGGATGGAGCCGCGGACACAGCATCATGGAGATAACTTGAGGAGAGAGGAAATCCCATATTGACCTCCTGTATGTAGAGCACTTCAACACAAACATTCAAAACGGTCTGCTCTCTTTAACTTTTCATGCATGCCTGGAGTCTGCTGCACCACCTCATGACAAGGGTGAGGAAAAATAAAGTTCAAATAAATTAAACCCAGATAAAAGAAAACTGGTAGTCAATATTCAAACTAGAAGTATAGAAAGCAAAGGAACAGTGTCATCAGTATAGAAAGTCAGGGTAACACTTGATAACAAAACAGCACAAATGGTTAAGTGATGTTTCACATGAGTCATGACAAGTCATGAGTTCCTCTTTGTTGCTCACAATTTAAGAATAATTCAGCCTCTGTGGGTTAACGGGATTGGTTAGCACTTAATGGATCATCGCTTCATAGACTAAAGCGATGCATCGCGGCTGGTTTGTGAACACTGCTACCAGTCGAGAAGAACCCCTTGTTTTATTCTGGGACTGAACCACGGGGGTGGTCCATTTATCTAAATAGTCATTTTTCCCCTCTCACAGCTTTCTGGAAAATGCATCAAACTTGAACACACTTGAGACGAGATAGGCCGGTGAACATTTCAGACTGAAGCTGCTCTTTTTTCTTGAATGAAAAAAGCATCTGTGTGGCAGACTTTATAAACAATGGTTCTTAGGTCAAATTTAGAAGTTCTGAAAAACGTCCCACATTTTGTTTAGATAATTTTGTCATCTTGGGGAAAAAAAATCTGAAGCAGGAGGTGAATGGAAACAGAAATCATGGGGTGAAGCAGAGGGTGAGTTAAACATGTTTCAGACAACATTCAGGTCGCTCTGTGAGGCTCTACTTCAGAAAAACCACAAGCTAAATGCTAATATGTTAATCCACAGTCTGCTAATATTTCGTAGAAAACAGAAATCACAGCTCAGGGATGCGAATGGTTTTGTATGGGGGGGTTTTGCCATTAAGTGTGGGACTAAATTTGGATTTTATTTATAGTTTGCATGTGATTATTCATCCACTCATTCATTCATTGTCTACCACTTAATCCTTTGTCTGTGTCAGCGGCTAGTGAGCCACGAGAAGGCAGTCATGACTGTTCATGAGGCAGGAGTTTGTGCTCTCAATAAATGTGTGTGTGTGTGTGTGTGTGTGTGTGTGTGTGTGTGTGTGTGTGTGTGTGTGTGTGTGTGTGTGTGTGTCAGCTCCCCAGAAAATACACACCAGTATAAACGGTACCTTTTCAAGAAAGAATAGAAGGAATAATAAAACGCATATTAAATAAAATCAGAACACAACAGCTCCCGACTGACAGTGACTCTCACACGCTCACCAATGGAAATCCAATAATTTGTAAAAATATAATATATAGAAATAAGAATACACAATAAATAAAATACTGCACAACACAGGAAAAACACTAATTCGTTCCGACAGTCGGTTTGAGAGCAGGGATGGGTTCCCATGAGAACAGAGAATAACGTTAGAAGACAGGGTGAAGGGTGGTTGGGGGTGTCATTTTAAGTTGATTTCCCAGTTAGCTGCTGAAGAACAGGACAGGGGGTGTCAGGTGTGGGGGTTTGCTGCCTGAAGTAATCATCTACTGCGTGAGGGTGATGAGGCTTTAAGGTGTCTGTCTGACAACTGGAAGTGGAACGTCCAGGAAGGTCTGATAACAGGGAATTATGGGAAAGTTTCAAGGACACATTGGCTGGACGAGTGGTGGGCCAACTGGGTAGGAGGTCTACTGTACGTACCTGGTCATGTGACCAGTCTTACGGTGAATTTCTACATCCGTTAATAGAAACAGAGACCAAAGTGTTCCCATCCCATACATTCGAAATAAATTTTAATCTGCATGGCAACGTGGAGGTGTTGTGAGACCTCGCTCTGCTTTGGGCACATCGTACTCCGGCTGACTCGCTAACTCGAAGGGTTTTGCAGTTACAGGTTGTGTATTTTTTTTAACCAGCTGGCTTGGTGCCTCGTCTAACTTGGCATGTTGAGATCTCCTCCTTTCACTGTGGCACCAAAAAGGCGTAGAATGTCAAATATATCAGTCACAAGTTAAGTCTTCGGCAGAGATGGGACCAAAGGTTCTGTGTCACCATTTAAGACATTCTTTTAAGAAAAAAAAAAAAAAAAAACTTCGAACACGCTGTGAGGCAAGCACACAAACAGGCACTAGATGAAACTTGGTCACGTGTCGTGAACGCCTGTCTCTTTAGAAGCTACAACAACTGCTACAACAGCTTGACTTTCATTGGAAGTCATTTTTAACAGTCAAGCAGATAAATGGTGAAACTGAGAACACAATGTACACAAAGAGACAGTTTGAATATCTGACTAACCATCAGTAGGCCAAAGAAGAGGACACTTGCCCGGAAACACTGTGGCACACAGATTCAACTGCACTCTCATTAATGAGATCATTTTCATAGGTACCATATGTTTTGTTTTGTTTTTTTGGCATTGAGCAAAGTAAAAGCTAAAAGAACGCTTCCAGCTAAAACTTCTTAATTGGCAAATACAACTAGTCTGAAAGACTCCATCTCTAAGTGCTTCATGTCGACAGTCTTTGTACGGATCTGAAAAACATGGTGAAAAAATGAAAAACCAGAAATGGCTAATTTCCACTGAAACACTCCCCACAGCATTAACCTGAAGGTCAAAGGGAATGTACAGTATATGTGTGTGTGTGTATATATACATATACATACATATATATATATATACACACACACACACACACATATATATGTATATATATATACATATATATATTCATATATATATATAAATATATGTATATACATATATAAACATATATAACTGTTTAAATATCATACATAACTTAAAAGCATAATAAAATTATCACTTGAATAAACTGTAAATTCAGTGTCTTAGTTCTTGTCATTTGAAATAACACATCAAAAGATTAAGATAACCGCAGGAAACTGAAGTTCATACTGAGGAAGTGAAAGTGGAAAAATGTGAGCAGAAATGAGCTTGAAAAAAAAGAGGGGAATGAAAAGAAACCCACTAAGTACAGGCATGTGTAGAAGCTTCTTAGGAAAAAAGGATCCTAAATAAAATACAAACCTCCAGTCCTCCACATAGAATCAGCGATTGAAGCAGCTCACTAGACTGAAAATGTTCAGATTTAACATACAAAAGTAAAAGAGGAAAATATATTTTGTTCTCTGTACACGGTGCCACTCATCATTTTTGTATAAAAGAGCCTTCCCTCCTTTGTGTTTTTGCTCAAGTAGCATCTTTGCCGTTTGTGCCAAGTTGGTACCGCTATAGCAGGAACACAGGTTCACATGCTGGACAGGGTTCTGAACTCAAGTCATCACACCAACACCATGTCCACAGCTCACAGGAAGAGATGACTTGTTACTGTTCTCAGGTCAGTCTGGTGAAGGGATCTGTCATAATATTGGCGCTCTTCTCGAGGCAGTCTCGTCTTTATGACTCCACAAGCTTTCTGAGTCTGATGACTTTGGGTCAGCCTAAGTTTCTGGATCAGAACTTACCCTGCAGTCAAAAAGCTTCTTACTGGATCATAGCTGGACCCAAATTGTAGTCTTGACTCTTCTCGAGTCAGTCCAATGATATAACATCAGCTATCCCACCATAAATAGCTGCCACCGCTGATTCAGCGCTGCTCCGGCCGGCCACCACTCCAGGGTGTGTGTGTGAGGAGTGTGAGCCCGAATGCGACGACGAGTGTGTGGAATGAGTGTCACGGAGGCTGCTGGAGGAGACCAGGCTGCTGGTGCTGCCCGAGTTGCTCGCCCCGTTGGTCGGCATGGTCAATGAAGTGACTGGGGAGGCTCCTGGTTGGTCCAGGAACAGCTGGGAGGAAGAGGAGGAGGAGGTGTTGTAGGGCAGGAAGCGGTTGAGAAGCAGCTCGTGGTCGTCTGAGGCCGACGCGGCGGCCGCTGCTGCCATCACCATGTTGTAATGCTGGAGAGGAGGAGGAAGAGGAGAGCAGGAGGTGTCAGGAAAGCGAGTCAGGTGAGCTTTCACATTGTTGTCTTGAATGTGAACTCACATATCCATAAAAGCGGACACGTTTATGGATGTGTGTGAGATGGGTCAGAGCGACAGACGCTCCGTCAGTGACTGTACGCATCACATCAAGGGACATTTTAGCAGATTTGGAGACAGAACCAGGATTCTTAGAACATTACAGTTACTAAGTTAATATCTGGATAGTACCAGAGCATAAGGTAGTTAAGTTTGAAGAAAAAAAACATCTTATGATAATGGTGGCATTAACCAGTACCCATCAGCTCACTCACCAAAATGAATCAATCTGTTAGTGCCAGATGTGACGCTCACAGCCCCGTCCACAGGTAGCAGGGTCTTTTTGAAAACGCAACTTTTTTCCCCTGGTTTACTCCTTCTGTCCACACGACAACGCATACAAACAGAATGGATGGAGTTAAAACCATGTAGGGGGTTACAATCGTCGAGGCGTTTTTATTCATCTTGTTGTTTTAAGCCCAAGTGCTGCGGCTCCACATTGACCACAGACAAAAGTCGGCTACTTTGGGACGCGCTGCCTGCTGGTGGGAGAACTCTGATGGAGGTCGTCCTCCAGGAGGAACGGCGTGAATTTCCACTCGTCCCATCGTTGACGGAGTTGTTCTGCTTATAAACGTGTTGATCAACGCACTGATGCGGATACGTGCGGAGTGAGATTTTCTTGAAAACAGTGTCGTGTGGATGCAAATTTTTTTCTATACAGAATAAAAAAGATGCATTTTCAAAAAGACCCAGCTAAGTGTGGACATGGCCTCAGAGAGCTCACATCCTCCTCCAACAAGTCACTACAAGCTCTACAATCGTACGCTACTGAATTGTTGCATCCCTGCTTTGAAGACATGTTAGATTCCTCTGAAGTGAGAAGAATCCGTACTGTGTGCTGAGTCTGAGTTGAATCAAATTTTCCATTCTTCCATCAAACTGCATAAAAATCCACCGACAGCCTTTCAAGGTGTCTCCTAGACAAACAGGTGATGACACGCCTCCTCCAGCACTTGTTAGTAACGCACTCAATGAACCTGATTACACTTCTGTTGCTGAGTGATGGGGTGAAAGTGATTCCAGATGACTGCCATATGATTAATTTATCACCGATTGGCCTTCGCTTACACGGACACTTCGGAAAGACTGCTGGCACTTTGTTTCTCCTGCACTGCCAAACAGACAAGCACTTTTTCTCTTCTGACAGCCAGTCACTGTATAAACTGAATAGTCACTCTGAAAACTGGTGTAAGCCACCACACTAGGATTAGCTATAAAAATACACACTCGAGCACCACTAGTGGTATCTAGCTGTGCAGGTGGTTCTGGCTCCACTTTTCTTTGTCCATATTTGACCAATTCTGTGCTCCAGTAAAATGTGGAGGAAGAAAAGCTGAGGAAGAGCCAGAAATATCTGTTAATGTACATAAAACACTGTCTGCAGTCCACATAGGGGTTATTCTGTCAGGTGGATGTCATTCGAATGACATCCAATAATAACATCCACCTGTGTGTGTTTTTGTGTGTGTGTGTGTGTGTGTGTGTGTGTGTGCGTGTGTGTGTGTGTGCGTGCGTGCGTGCGTGCGTGCGTGGTGTGCGTGCCTGTGAGCAGTACCAAGAATGTCTTTCTTCCCTGTCATGTGAATCACATATGAAATTCCAGACTTCAGAAGAAATTTCAAAATCTAATCTATCCCCACCCCTCAAGCTTTGAAAGAAAATGTTTCACTTTTTAATCGTCTGAGGAACCGTTTCTTTGAAAAAATGTTTAAATTAGAAGATCAGAACACAAACAGAGCCAAGTGAGGCAAGGACATCAGAAATAAAGAGATGCTGGAATCCATGTGTGATTGCTTCAATCCACAGTAATTGTGGGGTGACGACCATCATTTGTCAAATGTCTGACGCTCACGTCTCCTTAAATAGCTGCTAGATGTGCAGGAAGGATGGCATTTAGTGCTCACTAGCAGACAGTGAAAGATACAGTAGGTACCAGTAGCTTTTATAACATTTTACAACACATTTCAGAAGTTATAAACATACAATGCTGTGAAAACTATCGGAGCCGCACCTGATTTGGTCTATTATTAAGTTCATAAAACAAAAGCAACCGGAGTTAACATGAAAGATAAGTTTTAAATGATAGATATAATTAACAAAGTTAAGAAGGCACATCTAAATCACGCGTGTGAAAAAGTGGTTGCTTCCTCAGGAGTTCAGTCTAAACAGGGTTTGAAAACACTTTCTGAGGCAGTGGGGCTCCACAGATCCACATTTAAACACATTATCTCCAGACAAGACCAGGCAGTATGGAACGGGTGGAGGAAAGTGTCAGGTGTGATGTGTGATAGAAGAGTTTCAGCTAAAATGAAAGGAAAGGTGTACAAAACTGTGGTGAGACCAGCGATGTTGTTTGGTCTAGAGACAGTGTCACTGAGGAAAAGACAGGAGACAGAGCTGGAGGTAGCAGAGATGAAGATGCTGAGGTTCTCTTTGGGAGTGACCAGGAAGGATAGGATCAGGAATGAGTACATCAGAGGGACAGCACATGTTAGAGGTTTTGGAGATAAAGTCAGAGAGGCCAGACTGAGATGGTTTGGACATGTCCAGAGGAGAGATAGTGAATATATTGGTAGAAGGATGCTGAGTTTTGAACTACCAGGCAGGAGGCCTAGAGGAAGACCAAAGAGGAGGTTTATGGATGTAGTGAAAGAGGACATGAAGGTAGTTGGTGCGAGAGAAGAGGATGCAAAGGACAGGGTTAGATGGAGGCAATTGATTCGCTGTGGCGACCCCTGAAGGGAAAAGCCGAAAGGAAAAGAAGAAGAAGAAGATCTCCAGACAAGACCAGAACAATAGTGAACCCTCCCAGAAGAGGCTGACCATCCAAAATTCCTGCATATCACTGCAAAGAATCCTTCAGGTAGTCACAAAATACTCCAA
Organism: Antennarius maculatus; assembly: GCA_013358685.1. Classification (NCBI taxonomy): domain Eukaryota; kingdom Metazoa; phylum Chordata; class Actinopteri; order Lophiiformes; family Antennariidae; genus Antennarius; species Antennarius maculatus. The sequence goes on from CM023606.1 coordinate 22,176,444, forward strand.
GAAAACAACTAAGAAACTGCAGAACGCTTAAACCTCAAGTGATTTTAGTATGAGATACACATTAAAGTGAAAAAAATTGAATGTGGGCTCAATAATTGTCAACCACTGTGTGTGTGTGTGTGTGTGTGTGTGTGTGTGTATTCTTATGCGACTCTGCGTGAGGTAACATTCATCAATCTTCCCCCTGAAGAGTTCTGAATGCACGTTTTTGGTTTAATTTTCAGGAAACAGAAGTAAAGGTTTAGTTGTGTGTTTGCCAGAGGCCTCATATTATGGAGATGAGCTGCAGTCACAGCGTCTGGAAACAGTAACGCTGCTAAATGTAGCAGCTCCACCCAACATAATCTACTGGCGTACGTACCTGGTGATTGTCACCTTGGAGAAACGAGAAGAAATTCAACTCTGGAAATCAAACACAAAGAGAGACGGTGGTGAATATAAACAATAAGCAATAGTACAAGCAGACTTGTTTTAAGGTTCATAAAAGTCACGTGCTTACTTTACCGCTAGAGGGGTCTCAACCCATTTCATTGAAGAAAAAAAAATCTTTCATAGAAAAAACAGAACAAAAGTGAAATTTGACAAATTCAGTGTTTGTTTCCATTAAATCTCCTGTTCTCTTCACAAATCTTAAATAGAATTTTTTCATATTGCATAACTGCATCACATTCAGTTCTGTTTGGAGTACGGTGTATGGCTGTATTAAAACATTTTTATTTGATGTAGTCATCTGTATGATACTAAATAATTACTTTCTACCTGACAACATTTAATATCTTTTATGAAATTTGAAAAAAAAAGTTTTATGTTAAAACATCTGGAGTGTAAACAACACTTACTAATAATGAAAATTTGCACAAAAACCCATGTATATTTAATCATATCAGTACAGGTACTATATATTTGTTTGGTGCTGTAATTTTGTGCAATGATCACGCTCCTGTAGCTGTTCTCCAGTTTGACAGTCCGTACCTGAGAGGTCATTGGGGGTGTGGTAGTACGGTCTGTAGTCCTGGATAAGTGGGGGGACGGGAGGGATGTAGCTGGTGTCCACAGCCGGCATGCTGGGAGTGCGCCTCACGGGAGAAACCTGATGGTGCAGGTTCAACACTCTGGAGGCAGGAACAGAGCAGGAAGTTCAGGGACGAAGGCATACAAGAGGACACTTCCTTTGTAATTACGTTTTGACTTTATGTCATATTTATGTGGGAACCTCAAAACGAAAACCTGAGAGCATTCATTACAAAAAAATAAGACGACTGTTTTTATGCATAATTAGTCCGGAATGGGCTGAAATCGTAGCTGTTAAACGTTTAGACTGCTTGGGATTCTTCAGTAACGCCTATGAGTGGGAGTGAAGAGGAATCTTTTCACTGTGTGCTCAGTGTTCTATTGGAGAAAACACATTACCATACAGGTTTACGTTAGAAGCACCCGTCTGAATTACTGCCTCCATTAGAAGCTGGTGTTATTGTCTGTGTCGGCTGGTTTGCTCGTTTCTCAGCAGGCCTGAGGTCGAGGGGAGGGGCACGGGCCAGGAAGGAATCCATTAAGTTTTGGAGTGCATTCCCTTAAAAAGACCAATCGTGGATTTATTTCCCACCGTCTCAAACGTTGCTGGTTGGGACATGTTTCATGATTCCCCTAATTACAAATAAATCCCTGAACCCTTTTCCACAACACTTTATGGAAGGGTGGGACGTGATTCAAGCAAGACAAACATACGTGTCAGAGCACCTTGGCTAGTGAGCGCCATTAGTTAGAACTTTGTATTGTTCTATCTGAATAGGCTTTAACGACTACATTACCCATAAACCTCCGCTGCCAAGGACAAGAATGAAGTTAGTGAGAGGCTAAAATGCTTCACTGTGCAGTTGTTAACAAAATAAGTGCTGAATTCAGATAAAATTGCCCCAGTAGCTAGCTCACGGTGTGTCTGACCCTTTGTTGATGACGGGTGGAGAGGTCGGGGACAGCGAGGGACAGGATCTCTTGGGCGGAGGGGGCAGCGGTAGCGGCGGCAGAGGCGGTGAGTCCTGTCCTTCATCTTCTGAGGAGCTGTCCAGTGTCAGGTCGATCACCTCCACCTTCTTGCTGTTGCTGCCGTTGCTGCTGCCGTGGCTGGCCGAGGAGCTCCGCTGATCTGTGGGTGCGGACGTCCTGCAGGAACCTGGAGAACAGCAGCCGGTCATTAGTTCGGGTTTGCAGGCTGGTGTTTATTAATTTACATCGATTGAAATGCAAAATACAAAGCCCTGTTGAATGCTGTATACATTTCCTCTGCCCTTTAGTTCAACACACTGATGTTACTATGGAGACAGGCAGTTCACCAAGGGCCATTGTGGTTGATGCCCTAATAAATTAAAAGTGACAATGCATAAAGAGGGGAGGGAAAGCATCTTCACTCTCTTTTTGCCACGTCTCTGTTCCAATCACATCCTTACTGCCTTCATGTCTTTCTGTCTCTCACCCCACCCTGTCCACACTCCACGGCTGACAGCATGTCTCACCATCCAGCCCGTTGTTATAGGAAGCAGTGGAGACCTCCTGCACTTCCCTCTTAGACTTCATGGGAGCCCAGCTGCCGTCTTCTTTGAACTGAATCTCATCGCAGTCCAAGCAGCTGTTTAGGATCTCTACGAAGAGCCTGCGAACAAACATACACGTCAGAAAATCTCATCCAGGGAGAAGCTGGCAAAGGCACACAGAACTGGATATTGTCTAAACAGAGATAGAGTGGAAAAGTCTCTACTTAAAGGAACTGTAAAAGACAAGGAGCCAAACAGGCTCAAGGTCAAGGTCTTCCTGTACAAAACGCTTCGGGTTCAATTCTGTTTTTATCTAATGTTCATTCCTGATGGCTTAAAAGGTAGGAGACAGAGACAAATACTTGCATTCCGTTTTATTCAGGACACAGAGACGAAAACCTCTACCCTTTCCTAACAGAACATCCGTGGATTGAGATGAGGCGGGTGTTGGGTGACTCACCCATCAATGATGAGGTGTTCATAGGGGGCTTTCTTGTCACACACAGGACACACCCAGGTGGGTTTCTTCTCATTCATCTGGATGTAGAGCGTGGCGTCAAAGCACTGCAGGTGGGAGCACGTCAGCGCCCGGCATGGGATCATTAGCCGCATCTTACCTAGCTGCAGAGTAAAGAGAGGCATGAACAGGGCATGTAGAGCATAAGAGGTGCATGATGGGGGTTGAGAACAGCAGTGGAACACGTACACAAGTTAAAGATAGGGGGATACAGGCGTGTTATGACACTTCCAAAAATTTAAAAGTGAACAGAATGGACAGACAAGTCTGGGCAGTACTGGCTGTCTGAACGCTGCCTGAGCAGCGCAGGGAGCGTATTTACCGGGCAGAGCAGCGACACTCGAAGGCTGGTCGTGGCTATTTCACTGTCCGGGTCCGCTGTTAGCTTCTCTTTGACTGAAGCAGAAGTAAACACAAACACACACATACAAACAAGTAAGTAAGTACGAACCAAGCAACAAAAATTCTCCATGCAGAAGTGCTACTTTTCATTTCAGTGTGGAACTCTTTCACAACAGCCATGAAGGAAGCGGCAATCTCTAAATTTAGCTCTGAAATCCTCAAGCTGTGTAAAGCTGATCGAGTGTCAGTCTTATCTCACGCCCACATAGTCGACAAGCGTAGGGGGGGGGCCGTGGCGTAACGTCAAATCAATATCATGATTGATTCACAATTTAACCCAGATTACGATTAATGAACAATTATCTATTTTAACTATTGCACTTAGGATGTTTCTGGTTCTGTGTGGCTGAACCCACACGACAGACACAGCATGTCATGAAGCCAGGTGTCAGGTTGCAGACGAGGCGGTACCATTAACTGCATGTTTTACCCTAAATACATATTTTAGGGCTCTAGCTCTAAGCACAAACAGGACTTTCTAATCTAGTCTTAAATTACTGAATGATTGTTCATTATGAGAAGGGGGAGGAACTTCAAAATCTGTGATAAACTCCCTCTTTTATAATAGATTAGAAACTAAAAAGCAAGAAGCAATATTTATTCATTTATTTTAGATTTAGTATTAAAAAGACTCAAACAAACTGTTGGTGTAAAATCACAAAAAGCTCCTGCACCAGATTTGAAGTGATGTCAGCTGTCACAACAGCAGCTGTGAGCAACGTGACAAAAGCTTCAGGTCAGACGTGTAAACCCTGTATTTTAGGTCCTCAGAGTCGGGAGTGATTGTAACACAGTCAGATTTCACATAGAGTAGAGGGAGGGGGAATGCATAACTGTATGGGCTAAAGATGTATAGATAATCAGATCAGCTTTTCCTACAGCAATGCATTGCTTTTCTCCACCTTTGGACACAAAGACAAATTTTATCCAAAATATGACAATATCAAATACCACAGAACCTTCACAGCAGCTAATGAGAGCATGCACTGTGCCAAGTATTAAACAAATGAAATTAGCAACATGAAATCCAGAGGTTTAAAATGTGTGTTTACATATAGTTTTGTTTAATTGTCTAGACATATAATATTTTGTGCCTCATGATAAAGTCATTCCTCGTGTGTAAGTGGAAACACTTTAGACATCTGATGGTGAATTAAATCAGGAATTAGAATGGATGCATGTAAAAAAAACCAACACATATTAGTTATTGAGTTATTGATTATAAAAGAGACTTAAAATGTCATCTACAAGATCACTAGAAGGTCTTTTTTTTTTGTTTTAACCGACTTGACATAATTTTCATAAGTTTGGACCTGATACAATTCAGAATACGTTGTCACTAAGAAAAGAGATGGGCAGTCCTTACTGAGCGCTCTGGAGTGGTCTGGGTTTCTGATGCCTTTTGTCCGTAGTCTCTGTAGCAGCACCGTGGATGACTGCTGCTTCACCAAATACACGGCCATGGAGTAACTCTGTGGAGAGACATGCATGAATGCACTAGTTAAAAATGAATGGATGAAATAGTTACAAATGTGCAAAATGACACTTAAAATCCTGATTGATACATTTCTGCGTGTCAGTGTCAGTTACAGAGAATGTCCTTGAGCCGTGTTACTTAAGGTTGTTCCTGTTGCCCTGAGACAAGAGTGTGTTCAGCAGTGTGCAAGGAAGAACAAAGGAAAGCAAGAACTCAAATGTCAGTGTTGTATGCTGACATTTGAGGCCAGTATGTACTGCATGTATTTCTACTGTGGGATGGTTCTCCTGTCGCTCCTGTCTGCACAAACATCAGCGCCATCCATCTCAATATAAAACAGTGCATGAATCAATAAAGTACTTTTGTCATATTAGCAAGGTTATTTCATCTAAATGTTTCTACAAAAGGTGATTTTGTCAGTAACTGTGCCAACAGCTTGATTCACGGTGCCTTTTGACCATACAAGGTCACATGGACAAGCTTTCCCAGAAGTTATGGCACTATCCTTTCTCACTCTGCTCCATTAGTGAAGATTTGTGGCTCCCAAAATTCAACACAGCAGTGATCAGAAATTCCACTTCCTGGGTTTTAAACTGCTGCTCACACATATGCAGGTTATGCACTCACGCGCACAAAACCTGTACACACACACACACACACACACCCAAGACGCTTTCTTTTTTCTATGACATGTGTGATGCATGTTTAGCATGCTCGGTTGAAAAATGTCTCTTAATGTTGCGATCCTTAAATACTGTGATACTTCCTCATATAAAGCAAACTGCCTTCCAACAAACACCTGAGATAATATTTTCGTTTTCACTCTTGGATAAAAATTACAAAAAACAAACAACACATAACTTGTAACTGGCGATGGGAGCACAACATTCCACTTGAGGTCTATATTTTTCTGGCCCACATTCCTAAACCGTATTTAGCTCACATTTGTCCTAAAATGGTCAAAACAATACTAAGAATAAAATATCCGATTTGTGCTTTTGATTCTGAATTTGGCCCACATCTCATCTGCTAACGCGGAACAATGGAACAGACGGGATTTCAGACCCAAACCACATCCACCACCAGGGGGCGACAAAGACGCTGTGGCTTCACTTTGAAAGAGCTGTTCTAAAGTCCATCTTTTTTGTATGCAGTGTCACATGAGCACACTCACACACATGCACACACACGCACACGTGATTGACTACTTTACTAAAGACTGAACCTAAAGCACCTGTAAATAGAGAGGGTGAGCTTTAAGTCTAAATACATTTCAAACTAGACTGCTTCACTTTGAAGGACAAAAAACAGTGAACTTAGAAAGAGATTTTTCCAAAAGTTTAGTGATCTGCATTTACAGATTTACATAAAATGTCTCACTTTTTAAATCCATCTTGTTTGAAATGGTAACATTTCATTCCTTACCCTTCCAATCTCAGAGGTCCATGACACGACGATGGTGTTGGGGACTGTGGTGGACAACCTGACCAGAGAGGTAATGTTGATTGGCCTGCTGGGCCTCTTGGGCTCAACACCATTTTTGGTTGGAGGAAGATAACCCTAGATGACACAAAGAGAATTAAACTTTTTGCTGCGAATACCAAGTTCCACTTTTATAGCTATGACATTAAACCCCGTCCCTCTCCATGTGAGAGTAGCTGAAAAACAGTATTTGGTTGGTTGTTTGTGTCTTGTCCGTCAATGCAGCGTTCTTTACCGGCAGGTTACATGGCTTCCCGTTTACTTTCACACACAGATTAGGTGGAAAATGGTCTTCCTGAGGGCAGCTTGTCTCCGACAGGCAAAACCGCAACTGAACTTGAACTGAGAAGTCACATTTGGTCCCCGAGATGTCCCTTTGAGCATAGAAACAAATTTATCACTAGACATCTTTAGAAAGCATGCACATTTTTGAATTATTCATGATCAGCTCAGCCTCCCGCATTGACAGAGTGGTGATTATCTTACATTGAGCTGCTGATCTGCTGGACTTGCTGTGGCGTTAATGCAAAGGCAAAACACGTCTCTTGAAACCTCTGGCTGTTGTCGGATGCTGCAGAAGGGGGACAAACAGAGACAGAAGCATTTTTAATAGCCATCTAAATTACACTGATCCAAGGTTAAAGTTCAAATGTCCTTTAACAGGGAAAAATGTCCTGTTGCATAAGTACAGTAAATCATTGTTTACATCTACAGATGAAGTTGAAGCTAAGAAAAGGGTGTGTATAGTGTAGTATCAGTCGGTGTCTCATAAACCAAGAGCGAAGGAACACCTGCATGTCAAACCACATCATCTCACACAGAGGTGGAGAAGAACAAACGTGTGCACTATTTATAGTCACCCCAAGAGGTGCCAGAAATGACTGGTGTTACTAAACCAGCAGGTTTGCAAAGACAAGAAAAGTTTATGCCCTCCCACCATCATGTCCCAGATGGTGGGATGGCATCTATAGGAGAAGCTCTGATGACTCTTTCTCTTTCCCTTTCAGAGTGTTAAATGAGACAATCGTCACCACTCCCATCTCTGTTCAGCATATCGATAAATACAGGAGGACACAAACTTAACTGGAAACCAAAGTGAAACAACCTGGCAAGGGTCATAAAATACTTTATATAAAGTGTTGCTGCTTTAATATCTATTACAGGTCTTCTTTAATTCATATACAAACAATAATTGGAAAACTACTTTTTATGGTAAATTGCATCCAGAACTAATTGAAAAAAGAAAATTCAACCAAAATCAGACATGAACCTCGAAATTCATCAGTTCTTTATCAATTCGTGTAGCTTTTTACTGAAGCATTTTTAAGGATTTTGACCTTATCTGATTTGAGCCCTTACATTTTTCTAATTTTAACAGATAAATTGTGAATAGATTATGTATTAAAGATAAATATAAGGACTGATAAATTGCATTCTTTTTTTTAGTGAATTTCCCACATTGGGGTCCTTAAAAGTATATCTAATCAAAGCGAATTGAATCGAATCAAATCTAATCTATGTTGTTTTAAAGTTAAAAAAATGTTTTCCTCTTCAACAAAATGAGTTTGTATTAGTGCTCCACAAATGGATGAGTATGCAATAAAATCCAGTGTAACCAATATCACTGGAGCATCATTTCTGTCATCTGAAAACTACCTTCTTTTTCTTTTCTCAGGAAAAGCTGTTAATGTCTGATGTACATTCAACTTCCTGTATGGTAACCATAAGAACCACTGACTGAGATGAATGTGACTTTTGATTCATGACTGCTTTGCTCTGATAAAGCACGTTCTCGGACTGAGTGTCTTAGCCTGACTGACCACAGCAAATAGCGACAAGCTAGAGTTTAAAATATTAACAACAATGCTGAGATTGAGATGCAAATTTAAATCCATAAATTGTTTGACAAAGCCATTTTGGTGAAAGAAAAGTTGAGATTGTTTATTCTCAGTCCCAGCCTGTCATAAAATGAAGCTTTGAGTCACGTCTGTCTGACAACCTAAGAATGAAAATCACCTATCCTTCTCAAAAATCACACTCCTCCTCTGGGCTCAATAAAGACAGATGACATTTGACCAGATTAGGGTTAGAATTAGTTGTCCCATTTATCAGAGTTGATGGAATCTTCCAGGACATATGGACATTTTTCACTTCATGCATAAAAACTATAATTAATGAAGCATAACTTCTGGATATCAGTGTGAAACATTTGACCTGAAGGTGGTGCAAGTGATAATTATGGGTTACAAAATTGACAATCATTAATCATGACTGCTGCTTTAAATAATTAAAGTTTACAGGAATTGTGAGTGAGTGACAGCCACTCACAAACACTCAGTGGTAATTTCTGTCTGTGGCATTGAGGTGGACGAATCCTTAAGCTGCCAACGAGTCCTGGACCAATCATGTTCCTCCTGCCATCAGTCTCAAAAACACTCATTAATTTCACCAGTAATGACCAATTTTACCACCCACATCATCTATAATTTGTATGGCTTTCATTTACAGTATGGTTCTGTTCTTTCATTTTGGAGAAGCCGGCTGTGCACTGCAGAACAAAATCACACGCAGCAAGTGTGCTCTCAAACAACAGTCTTCCTCCTCTCTGGGCACACCGGCTATAAATAGAAAGTGCTCTCTCACTCTCTCTCACTCTCCTCATCGTTCTATAACTCACGCTGTCTCTGGTAGTGGATTTGACTCTGGCGTTTGGATGTGTGTGGTGAGGAGACATATGAGAGGAGCTGGAATGAGCTTTGACTGATGTCTTCATACACACAGATATATTTTTACACATTCTTCTTGAACTCTAGTGGTGTAAGTTATGTATGTCTTATTTGACATCAGCTCTGGAATAATATACTATACTTTTGGTGCTATCAGAGAAGTCTATTTTTTTGACAACCACAATGTACTGTAACCTGGAATCAAAGATTCAGATTCATATCTGTGTAACCAGGTCATGGTTATCCAAAAGCTGTTTTTAGGCAATCCACTGGACGTGTGAGTTTCACCTTTGTATGCTAATGAGGGTCATTAGCATGAGACACATCACCTAGGTCAACCTGCTGAGACAATCTTTTGGGGAGTTTTGAAAGGACATGTTTGTAAATGGGAGAAAGGTGATGTTGCAGACCACCCCCCCTGTTCAGAGGTGGCTTCTCCACTTTGACGTGGATGGCCTCTTTCACTCCTCTCTCAAACCATTTATCTTCCCTGTCCAAGATCTGAACATGACACCGATGTTCAGATCTTGGACAGATCTTGGTTTGAGAGAGGAGTGAAAGAGGTCTTCAAGAACTTTCTTAACGTCCAGTGGATTGACTTAAACAGATTTTGGATTCAGATTCATAGTTTCACTTAACTGACTCATGATCAAGTGGAGTTGAATTTAAATTATGGATTAAATGGATTTAAAAAAAAAAATTTTAATTTAAAAAAGTTTTTAAAAATTCTTGTCTAGCTGCTTTTGTTAAATAATATATATAAAAAAATTAACTTTAAGAAACGCTTTGAGTCCTGAAGTAGAGCTGCGAGAAACAATGAATAACATTTTCATGTTTCTCAGCTGGAAATTAAGCTACAGGCATAATTTCTTAATCCTAGTTTTATATAACAACTCAACAAAAGGAGAAAATAGATGTCCAAAGGTAAACAAATCATGCCACAATCACACAAATTTCCCCACTGTGGGGCAATAAAGGTTTTTATTATCATTATTATCATTATTATTATTATTATTATTATTAATAAAGCAATTACTTCTTTTTTGTTTTGGCTAAATTCACACAAAAACTTAATTGCCTTATTTCTACCATGGAGACACAACAGTTGTCACAACATTGTTGTTACAATGGCAGTATTGAAAAATTGAAAATCATGCAAAGGCTTAGTCAAAATTAAAAAGATGGTCAGACAGAGAAAAAAACATTAGATATCATATCGCATAAACTTGCAGAGAATTTGGAAGTTAGATTAAAAAAAATAAAAATAGAAAATATGTACATTAATCTAACACTATCATTTCAATTTCGTCGCCTTTGATTCAAAAGATCACAACAACTCTAACAGGTAAGACACTCTGTTTTAGAAAATCTATTATCTCCCAAATTTAGGGAAAAAATATGTTTAAAGGTTTAAGAAATGAAATAATTTATAAATTAAATATCATTCTGAGGCTCCTTTTTAAGTATTGCATATAATGTTTTTACACGTACAATTTCACTTAAATTTTGTTTTTTTCCTAAGCTGAATGACATCAACAGTCGAAATATCAAGAAAAGCAAAGTAATGACAGATCCATATTTTTTCATTATAATATTTATTGAAATCCTTTGTTCCAAAACAAACTTGACAAATATCAAACAAGTAAAAATATAAACAGGTGGGGCAAATTTGGCAGGCAGGGTGCTAAATTTGATTTGATCATAAGGATCTGAGACAGACCCTCACGAATGGGGGGATTCATTAATTAATTGTGTTAAAATAAAATCACAAAGGAATTACTTTGAATACTTTCAGTCTCTATTGGACTTCACTGGAAGAAAACTAATGATGCTGTGAGAACTGTAATCAAACACATTCTGCCATGTCTGCTTAGTGATGCTTATTACAATACAAACATTAATGAATCAGTAGGATATTCATCTTGAGACACAATTACAATAAACAATCAAGAGCTCTAACAGTGCACATCTCCAATAATGGATCATGAGGTGCTGAGACTGAACATCACATCTGAGAGGACCTGCAGTAGTTTGAGGGAGCATCATCAGAGAAGACGATGGCTCGGGCGGCTCTTTGTAAAGATTGGAAATGACTTCATATGAAAAAAAAGCCTCCTTCAAAATCAGTACCACTGTTTGAAATCATGCCTTGATTAACATGAAGTATGTGAAATACTGTATGTTATCAATGATTGTATGGATCGAGACTCAGTCCATGATTATACATGTTCTGAGACAGCTTCTATATTAAAGTTTAGTCTAATACATGATGTTCAATGTATGAGTGTAAAAAGAGTGACAGATGGAAAACTGACCTCCAGTGGGTTGTTGTTGTTGACACTGAAGAGTAAACAAACTATGGTGGATCCACAATAAAAGATCAGTGAAACTTTTATTAGCTCCAATGTAAAAAACAACACAGACACATTTCTGACAATATGTCCTCCCCAGTTAGAGAGCGCGATTATCAAGGTAATCAATAATGATAATTATAGCTGTCGAGGAGCAGTGAGTAAGGACCAGGTCTTTTGAAAGGAAGAAAATGGAGAAGAAGAAGAAGAAACATACTTTATTGATCTCACACTGGAGAAATTATCTTTTCCACTCATTGTATGCATGCACATACAGTATACATACATATACATATATATACATATATATATATATATATATGTGTGTGTGTGTGTGTGTGTATATATATATATGTATATATATATATATATATACACATATATATGTATATATGTATATATATATATATATATATATATATATATATATATATATATATATATACACATATATATATATAAGCTATAAGCTATAATTATCATTATTGATTACCTTGGAAAATAGAGGAAGATGCCCAAATGGTTACAACCATCACATGAGAGTCTGTCATCAGATTGGACGATAATTATTCAAACAAAAATTTAATCTAGAATTTATTTGAACTCATGTCTCAAATCAAGCATTTAATCCTCATTGTGAGGATGGGATCTCATCCTCACAATGTTTATGTATTGAATGTGATGAAACCCTATATTTTGTTAATTATATTGCTCGGTGGTCCTCCGATTTTTGAACAAGTAGAAGTGGGTCCCCTGAAAAGGTTGTGCAGGTTTTGGACGCGTCGCTGTTCCAACCCACCACAGCGAAACAAAGGGGTCCTTATGAAACTTCTGATGAGCTTGGTGATGAACTGATTGGACCAGCTCTCTCAGACAAAAGAAACAATAAAAACAAGAAAGTGAGAATATTCTACTTCTGAAGTTATCAGAAAATCTTGTTACGGTGCAGCAAAACAACTCCACATCATGTCCCAGAGCCAAGCTGAAACCCAGTTGTACAAACTGTACAAGAAAATTTCAGTTGTGAAACTGAAAATGAAATTATCCATTCTGATTATTATTAAAAGAAAAGCTTGCTAGAGGGGACTAGTTCCTGTTACTAAGGAAAGTGGGAATATCCTGACTCCTGCTTCTGACTGTGACCCTACAGTCAGCAAAACCCTAGAAAACTTATTTCTGGGTCTTGTTTGCCTGGTTTGAACAGAGGATGTGTGAGCTAAGCTACAGAGAATGTGCTCAGCTCTATAGTCTTCTTCGACACAACAGAGCCCAGCTGGAGTTTATTAACTTGTTAGTGGCTAAGCTACTTTTTTGGTTTTAGTGCACCACAGGCACACACACACATTCACAAACACAGGACACATACAAGTATAAACACATCATGCAGCAACATTCACAGACAAACAAATGGACAAAGATCCTTCCAGCATCACTCAAATCCAAAACTACGATGTCAGAAGACTACACAACAAAAGATCAGATGTGGATGTTACACCCACACTCCGAAACTGACAAGTTTCCAAAAGGCTTACTTCCTCTCCCCCTAACAGCAGCGGTTAGACTTTATTATCCAAAAAGGGTGTGTAGTTATATATTGACAGGGCTCATTAAGGCATTCCAGTGAACTAGCAGGACCACTGAGCCTGGCCTTACGTTTTCTCAGTCTGGCAACTAGCCATGGTATCCCCATCAATGTCTATTTTATAGCACATTTTACAGTGTCTGTAAAGCTTGGCTTCGTCCAACATACACTAAACCCATGTCAGTATATAACGGCATATACGAACAGCAACAGTGGGAAGAAGATTGGAGCTTATATTTGAGCTAAGCTTTAAAAGCAACAAATGCTGAGAGTATCAGAGTTTGGGTTTGTCTTGTCAGAAAATTTGTGGGCTAGAAGAAAATACTGCAGGTTTTATGAGCTCGGGGTGAGCGAAGCCATTTTGTGCAGTGTGTTTATGTTTCGGAGCATCCAAGGCTTCTTTGTTGATGTTCACTTATTGAGAGAAGGCTGAACTGTTTACAGTGAGATAAAGAATTTTGCACGAGACTGTAGGGTAGGCTGAGCGGGTAAATCTCAGGTTGTTCTTTGTTGTTGAGTGGTGAAGACTCAGAGGTTCTAGATACTTGTGGACATATTCACCATGACCTTTTGTGTGTAGCTGATAATGAATGTGACACGCCATATTTACTGGAGACATGTACTTGCTTGCCAAACCAATGAGAACACAAGATGAACGCAACAACTGATTTGTATCCATTACACATTCTTGAACAAGGACACTTCAGCAGGGTGGGTATCTGCTGCTATGAAGACTCGACCTGAAACGTCTGGATGGCATGACCGTATATAAAAACAGCATGATCAGCAATTTTCTGACATCCTGCTGGTCTTAGGGCTAGTTTTCCACTATGTGACCCTAAACATCATCAACAATTAAAATAGAATTGTATATTCATTAGTGAATGACCAATAAACACATTTATTGCACTAAACACTAGAAATGTAGCCGCAAGAGGGCACAAGCCAGTGTCTTATTGTGCCGGTCCCAAGCCCGGATAAATACAGAGGGTTGCGTCAGGAAGGGCATCCGTCGTAAAACTTTTGCCAAATCAAAGATGCGAATCAAACCTATGACTTCCATACCGGATCGGTCGAGGCCCGGGTTAACAACGACCGCCATCGGCGCTGTTGACCTAAAGGGCGCCGGTGGAAATTGGATTACTGTTGGTCGAAGAAGGAGAGGAGGAAAGTGCGTTCGCACGAAGAAAGAGAAGAGGAGCGCCAAGAGTATAGGACTGAGAGTAGGGATGTTGAATGTTGGAACTATGGCAGGAAAAGGTAGAGAGTTGGTCGACATGATGCAGAGGAGGAAGGTAGACATACTGTGTGTCCAGGAGACCAGGTGGAAAGGTAGCAAGGCTAGAAGTTTAGGAGCAGGGTTCAAGTTGTTCTATCATGGTGTAGATAGGAAGAGAAATGGAGTAGGAGTTATCTTGAAGGAGGAGTTTGTTAGGAATGTTCTGGAGGTAAAAAGAGTGTCAGATAGAGTGATGAGTCTGAAGCTAGAAATAGAAGGTGTGATGTTCAATGTTGTCAGTGGGTATGCTCCACAGGTAGGATGTGAGCTGGAGGAGAAGGAGAAATTCTGGTTGGACTTTGATGAAGTGATGCAGAGCATACCTAGAAGTGAGAGAATTGTCATTGGAGGAGAGTATTTGGTGTGTCACCTGGAAGGAAAGTAGATAAGGAGACTTGGTGGTGGAATGAGGAGGTACAGGAGTGTATACAAAGAAAGAGGTTAGCTAAGAAGAAGTGGGACACTGAGAGGACTGAGGAGAGTAGACAGGAGAACAGGGAGATACAGTGTAAGGTGAAGGTAGAGGTAGCAAAGGCCAAACAAGAAGCTTATGATGACTTGTATGCTAGGTTGGACAGTAAGGAGGGAGAGACTGATCTATACAGGCTGGCAATACAGAGAGATAGAGATGGGAAGGACGTGCAGCAGGTTAGGGTGATTAAGGATAGGGATGGAAGTCTATTGACAGGTGCCAGCAGTGTGATGGGAAGATGGAAAGAATACTTTGAAGAGTTGATGAACGTGGAAAATGAGAGAGAACAAAGACTAGAAGAGGTGACTGTTGTGGACCAGGATGTAGCAAAGATTAGCCAGGATGAAGTGAGGAGAGCACTGAAGAGGATGAAGAGTGGAAAGGCAGTCGGTCCTGATGATATACCTGTAGAGGTTTGGAAGTGTCTAGGAGAGGTGGCAGTAGAGTTTCTGACTGGGTTGTTCAACAGGATCTTAGATAGTGAAAAGATGCCTGAGGAGTGGAGGAGAAGTGTGCTGGTGCCCATTTTTAAGAACAAGGGAGATGTGCAGAGTTGTGGCAACTACAGAGGAATAAAGCTGATGAGCCATACAATGAAGTTATGGGAAAGAGTAGTGGAAGCTAGACTAAGGGCAGAAGTGAGCATTTGTGAGCAGCAGTATGGTTTCATGCCAAAAAAGAGTACTACAGATGCAGTATTTGCTTTGAGGATGTTGATAGAGAAGTACAGAGAAGGCCAGAGGGAACTGCATTGTGTTTTTGTAGATCTGGAGAAAGCTTATGACAGGGTGCCCAGAGAGGAACTGTGGTATTGTATGAGTCTGGAGTGGCAGAGAAGTATGTTAGAGCGGTGCAGGACATGTATGAGGACTGTAAGACAGTGGTGAGGTGTGCTGTAGGTGTGACAGAGGAGTTCAAGGTGGAGGTGGGACTGCACCAGGGATCAGCTCTGAGCCTCTTCTTGTTCGCTATGGTGATGGACAGGCTGACAGACGAGGTTAGACAGGAATCTCCATGGACTATGTTGTTTGCAGATGACATTGTGATCTGCAGTGAGAGTAGGGAAGAGGTGGAGGAGAAGCTAGAGAGATGGAGGTTTGTCCTGGAAAGGAGAGGGATGAAGGTTAGCCGCAGTAAGACAGAGTACATGTGTGTGAATGAGAGGGACCAAAGTGGAAGAGTGAGGTTACAGGGAGAAGAGATCAAGAAGGTGGAGGATTTTAAGTACTTAGGGTCAACAGTCCAGAGCAATAGAGAGTGGGGAAAAGAGGTGAAGAAACGTGTGCAGGCAGGATGGAACGGGTGGAGAAAAGTGTCAGGTGTGATGTGTGATAGAAGAGTTTCAGCTAAAATGAAAGGAAAGGTGTACAAAACTGTGGTGAGACCAGCGATGTTGTTTGGTCTAGAGACAGTGTCACTGAGGAAAAGACAGGAGGCAGAGCTGGAGGTAGCAGAGATGAAGATGCTGAGGTTCTCTTTGGGAGTGAGCAGGAAGGATAGGATCAGGAATGAGTACATCAGAGGAACAGCACATGTTAGAGGTTTTGGAGATAAAGTCAGAGAGGCCAGACTGAGATGGTTTGGACATGTCCAGAGGAGAGATAGTGAATATATTGGTAGAAGGATGCTGACTTTTGAACTGCCAGGCAGGAGGCCTAGAGGAAGACCAAAGAGGAGGTTTATGGATGTAGTGAAAGAGGACATGAAGGTAGTTGGTGTGAGAGAAGAGGATGCAAAGGACAGGGTTAGATGGAGGCAATTGATTCGCTGTGGCGACCCCTGAACGGAAAAGCCGAAAGTAAAAGAAGAAGAAGAAGATTGCACTAAACACTAGAGTTATTTCAAACATGTGTTTGATTCAATGAGTTAAGATTTGTAACACTTCCTAAGCTGAAACATGTTGTCATGAGAAGTGAAGGGGTTACTGCTTCTGAGTATAAATGTATAATTGCTGCCACAGGAAAATAAACATCAGGAAAATAAAGAATTACTGTATGTATAGGCAAACCGTGATCAGTTTATTTTATTGGAAAAAAGTTGTGTCTCTAATATCAAGCTATCTTAAATAAAGGCTGTGCTTTAAGCATTGTTTCCCTTTTTTGTTCTATCATATTTTTTCAAAAATGGAACAAAAGAGTTCTGTAAATCCTGTACTTTCCATCTTATTCCATGATGTTTTCACAGACCAGTAACCTTTACAAAAACAGAGATATGTTTTAATGTTCTAACATTAAGAACTATTTGGAAATAAGGATTAAGATATTAATATGATGACTATAATTCTAGGAGAGATGTGCTGCTGGAAAGCAAAGGAAATGTGATAAAAGTAAACATTCTGCGTTTCCTAAAATTAATACAACTTTAACATTTAAATCACCCTTCATTGCCTTGCTCTTAAAAATTTGATGCCAGCAATACCTTTCAGACAAGTTACAACTGAGTGAAAAAAATAATCGGTTGTGAAAATGGCACCTTCCAAAGTCTCAGTTACCCACAAGCACAGATTAATGACGTTCACAACAAAGGAAAAGGAAAAGCCACCAACCTGTATGATTAAAAAGCAGCTTGTGCTGATTGAACTCAGGTTGCTGTCATGGGATGTTATGGCTGGTTACACATAAACATAATGAAGAACCAGTTGTAAATGCTGTAGGAAGAACACTAAAGAGTTCAGTTCAATTCAAACCCTGAACATTACATTAAGTCCTAATCAATCATTTTTTGGCTGCTCAAGAGGCACTTGAGCTCCCTGATGTCCAACTATAATTAATATGATATATGCGACAGCACCAGTTATGCAAATAGCATCATTAAGTTTGCTAATGACTATGATAATTAGAACAATTTTTTTCAAGAAATATTCAGTATTTTTCATTTGCATAACATACTGTAAGTGGTATTATGTAAACTTCATTTTTAAGAGCCAAGAAACAAAAGTCTTTCAAAAAAGCTTTACTTACAGAAATCACCCAAGCCCCCACAAAATCCAACTAACTGCATTTATAACAACACAAACTTTCAACTTAAATAGTAACTTAGAAATCAAAATTGTACTCTTGAATTCTAAAAAGATATGTTTTCATCATCCCAAGTGTGAAGTACACGTGTATCTTGCTTCAAATCCCAAACCTTGCTCATCTTTTAAGAATAAATACAAGTTTATTCTTAAAAGTTGAGCAAAAACAATAAAACTTGTGTATATTTCTGAAGGGGAAAGGTCAGCATTTTAGTATATTATTGATGAGTATGAACAATTTGTTGGAGATATATCGGTTTAAGTTACGTACCCTTTTTCTGTAAAATAAGAAAAATCTAAACATTGAAAATCTAAACATAGCAACCTCTAAACATAGAAGTTCCACTGTTGCATATGTTTGAATTGCTAGGTGAGTGTCAGTTAAGTTTATCATAAATTTATATCAGGTATTGTTATTTATGACATTATGATATTCACCATGTAAATGATGGTTCCATGCTATTGGTTTATGTCCCAGCATCAAAGAAAATATTGTGGAGCTAAAAAATTTTTTCCCTCCATTGGCCTTTAAAAAATGTGGTGATGACGAATTTGCCTGTGACCTACTGGCCTCATTCAGAAGTAAAGTAAATTATTATAGCGACGCCCAGATATCTAGTTTTCAAAAGATAAACAATATCAGAATCATTTTTTGATCGTAAGACATGACTACACAAACAATTCCATAGCACGGTAATCTTCAAATGTGGAAGGAACGCAAGCATGCTTTTGAATATAAAGCGATTAAATCATGTATAATGCATGCACACCACAATGATATCCATAATGAGTTCAGATGTATAGCTCTCCATGAAGGTCTGCTAATGATGGAAATAAAAATGGAGTTCAACCGGTGAGGTCACCATGGCAATAAAGGAGACTGGTGCAGCAAGACTACCCTGCAAGATTACCGCCTACCGCTGGTAGAGGGTAATCCTTCAGGGCTAAAGTGTGGGGTGACCAACCAGACCGATAGGACTCAGTATGAAGCCCAGTGCAGAGCAAAGCATAGACAGGAGGGGCAGAGAGAGAAAGACAGACAGACAGACAGACAGACAGACAGAGAGAGAGAGTAAGACAGAGACAGAGTGAGAGACAGAGACAGAGATATAGAGAAAAAAGGCAGGTTTGATTGGTGTAATTACAGAAGAATAATGTTATAGAGGAAATGTAAAAACACTTCCTGTACATGCATTTCAATTCCTTTTACTTCAAACCAGAATGTGAATGTGTTTGTCCAGAATTGTTGCTTCTTACCGTATGTGAGCAGCAGACTGTAGGACTGATGGTGATAGGTATGTATTTATCTTCTGGACTCTGTATTTATTTATCTTCTGGACTCTGAGCACATGTCTGATACTTACAGCAAGTTTCATTATAAAGCTTGTGTTGTTCTCAAAGATGCACAATACGCTCCACACATGACTTACTATATGTTGAAAAAGCAGAACAGATTAAGAAATGGTATTTAATTTATTGATTTTTCTGTGGTTAATTGATTGGCTACAAGAATTATTGCTTTGTCAGCATTACCAAGATCGGTCTATTGACTGAACAATTCATTGATTCCCTTTTTGATAAACATGCTTCTTTAACTTGACTTAATCTGTAGTGGCATCATCACCACGGTTACTGGTTCTCTAAACAGTGCAAAAAGCATATTTAAAAATAAAAAAAAGGCAATAAAATACACTAAAAGCACATTATTTAAAGAAACTAAACTTTAATAGTCCATGTATATGCTATATAAGTCTCCAATTTGTTTTTATTCATAAATATTTGTGTACTTAATAAGGGAATCAAATAAATTCCAAGCTTCCTTTAATAAATTCTGCAAATAACCTACATTACAGCTGTGAAGAGGACTTAATCAGACTCAGAAATAAACTACCGTGTGTGTGTGTGTGTGTCTGTGTGTGTGTGTGTGTGTTTGTGAACTATATCGAGTAAAAAAAACAGAATATCCCCACTGGGGAATAAAATTAAGTAAGTTACTTTCTTTCTAACATGTTGACCTCAGCAAATAAGTAATAACCTCTGCTTTTACTGTCTGTCATGTGTTTTAATGCTGGTTAAACAGGTATAATTAATTAAACAGCTTTCTGCCTGCCAGCCCACCCCCACCTCGAAAAAAAAAACCAAAGACAAAATAGAGAGAATGAGGGAGACAATGGGTGAGAAAGAGGGAGAGAGGGATGGAAGACTGTGGAGAGGTTAATCAGAAGTTGAGGCCGAGGTCAACATGCAGAGAAAAGACAGTGAAAGAGTCATCAGGGAGTGAGGAGACTGCAGTCTGCCCATGAGTGAGGGATTAGAATTAATCAAGTGGTTTCATTTTTGCCCTCGTCACCTCCAAGACAAGACAGCAGGGTTTAAGGTCTGAAGCAAATTTTAATTGAACAACTTCCTCCAGGTTTTCCCTCTTCTCAGAAATTGTTTTTTTCCCATGACTTCTCTCGCTCCAAACTTCCAACATGTAACATTTACTGGAAAACAGATTTGCTGTGAAAGATCTAAATGTGAATGTGTGCACTGGTATGTTTTTGAATAATGTGAGGACAGATTCAAATGAGGAGATGGTGTGTTATGCAGGCACAGGTGTATGCCTGTCTGATTTCATCACTTTGCATGCAAATGTTAACTGAGAGAGGCCATGAAGAAAGGATGGAAGATGGAGAGGAAGAGAGAACAGACAGGGATGGTACATGTGCAGGAAATGGTTAGCCTGAGAGGGGGGGGGTGAGATGCTGTAATGACAGAGCTACAGGCGCTGTGTTTGTACATGCATCTGCAGGCAAATTAATCATAAGATGGTCTCTTACTCCATTAAAATGCTAATGCAGGAAAATCTAGACATTTCCATATATTTGCAATATATCCCTGAGCTGTGTTATTATGCCAAATGTGGGCGGGTGTTGGATGCACACCTAATATTCTGACAAATCCAACAAAGATAAAACCAAGATTAAGAGCATCTTTATAAACATCTAATTAATGGCCACACTGGATAGAAGACATGGAGCTGATTCTCTGGGACTTCATGAAATTAAGTAAGAGGAGACTCTGCACAGCATTTCAGTTTTTTAAGTTGGTCAACAATTTGAATGTAGAGATACACATTTAGAAATGTCACTTGCATCCATGCACCAATCAGAAGTTTGAATTACTGTATCTGAATCAAAACTTAATGACAGTTTGGCTGTTGGCTTGTGTTGCCATTGTCAAAAACATCTTATTGAACTTATCGAACTAAACTCCACAATCCTCCATCTTCTTTTCCTTTCGGCTTTTCCCTTCAGGGGTCGCCACAGCGAATCAGTTCCCTCCATATAATCCTCTTCTCTCACACCAACTACCTTCATGTCCTCTTTCACTACATCCATAAACCTCCTCTTTGGTCTTCCTCTAGGCCTCCTGCCTGGCAGTTCAAAACTCAGCGTCCTTCTACCAATATATTCACTATCTCTCCTCTGGACATGTCCAAACCATCTCATAGTCTGGCCTCTCTGACTTTATCTCCAAAACCTCTAACATGTGCTGTCCCTCTGATGTACTCATTCCTGATCCTATCCTTCCTGGTCACTCCCAGAGAGAACCTCAGCATCTTCATCTCTGCTACCTCCAGCTCTGTCTCCTGTCTTTTCCTCAGTGACACTGTCTCTAGACCAAACAACATCGCTGGTCTCACCACAGTTTTGTACACCTTTCCTTTCATTTTAGCTGAAACTCTTCTATCACACATCACAACCCTGACACTTTCTCCACCCGTTCCATCCTGCCTGTACACGCTTCTTTACCTCTTTTCCAGACTCTCCATTGCTCTGGACTGGTGACCCTAAGTATTTAAAATCCTCCACCTTCTTGATCTCTTCTCCTTGTAACCTCACTCTTCCACTTGGGTCCCTCTCATTCACACACATGTACTCTGTCTTACTGCAGCTAACCTTCATTCCTCTCCTTTTCAGGGCAAACCTCCACCTCTAAACTCCACAATCCTAAAGAATTAAAACAATACGTGTCTATAATAATTAAGATTAAATCAACTCTATCAATCCTCAAATGGAAATTATTTTTTCACTCTAGTGTTAGTATATTTTGTTAATCACATGATCACATGCACATATACACTGGTAGGTGTACAGGCCCGTGACACACACACTGTAAGTATGCAGATGAGAGATAGAGCGGTGGTTGCCCCCAGAGACCAACTTATAAGGAGGAAGATGGTGCCTTGCTCAAGGGCACCACAACAGTGCTCAGGAGGTGACGTGAGTCTTGAACATGGACTGAGCTACTGTCGCCCTACATATCTGACACCCCTATAATATGTCTAGTGTATGTGTGTGTATGTGTGTGTGTGTGTGTATGTGTGTGTGGATGGATGGCTCTTTAAATCAGCAGTGAGCCCCAGGAACCACATGCCTACTTTCCAACACTACACGACCTCCGATCATTTCATCATTTAAGAGAGAAACCATTTCCTATTGTGTTGGGC
Source organism: Antennarius maculatus (assembly GCA_013358685.1). Taxonomy (NCBI): domain Eukaryota; kingdom Metazoa; phylum Chordata; class Actinopteri; order Lophiiformes; family Antennariidae; genus Antennarius; species Antennarius maculatus. Next base: position 22,198,771 of record CM023606.1, read on the forward strand.
AGATTCTTCCCAAAATTTTACCATCTATCCATTTTCCAATGTCCTTCTCAATCCAATAATCCAGACAGAAATTGTGAAAAAAAAGTCTGAAATAACATTTTTTAAGAGAGAGAACCAATTGAGTGACTTTAAATTAAAAACTTCAATTGGTTCTTCCTTTCTCCAACCTGGCCACTATGTTACATGAATACTCCTCAGTTAGTCTTGTGTTTGTCCTGCAAACAGTTGGAATTAATAATCCCTCAAGATTTTGAATGGTAGAAGAAAAAAGATTAGAGAATCATGTTTCTAGGTGCTTTAGGTTCCTCTCACTATTCTAACAATCATTAATGTGTAAATATTAAAAGTTTTTATTATAAAGAGTCGGGCGCTGTGACCGACAAAGGAGGCAGAATTAAATTTTAAGCATTAAATTTGAAACATACTTGCATTAATGATGTCCTTTTATTTTGGGTTCATCTGTGTAATGATGTTGAGACATAATGGTGTTATTCAGTGCAGAACTCTTTTCTCTGCAGTGCTGCAGAGTAATTCTACAACTCAACTACTCATAAACGCCCGAGTTCTTTCTGCTCACTTAATGCTGTATCCTAGGAGACATGTGACTCGGTCATGATAAATTCACTCCTGTCAACATATGTTACTGATGGTTCGGTGGCTCACATGTGCAGCACTTCATTCATATCCAGTTGCTTGACACTTGCATGAAATTGGTCTCACAGCTAGAAATAAACGAGTACAATGGAATTGCAATGACAGTACATCATGTGGTGGTACTGTTCAGCACATCCAAAAAAATTCTAGCATAATAGTCCATTTAAAACAACATAAATATCACAATTATAAAATAAATATGTAACAGAAATGTTTTCAATCAGTAAATTTAACTGAAATTACCTTCATATCCACCAAAACGACTCAACTTGTTCATTAACAAAAATAAAAACCCGAACAAGTGTAATCAATTTGTAGCAAATTTCTCAGCAATGAGGGTTTTCATTTTGAATGAAAAACGGACAGTGTCCTCCTTATTAGTATTTTCACAGCTCTTGGGAAATTCCTGTGGCCTTTGTATCTCAGCTCTTAAAGAAAATTACAGTCGCCCTTGTTCTTTGCAGTCAATGTGTTCCAGGAACCACGCGTGATTAATGACTTCCACGATAGAGCGACAAACTATTCATATTACTATTTACGGTAATTTAAACGTTTATGAACCCTCCCCATACTGATATTAAACCACCTTCTATCTATATTACCTTTTCACACACTCTTACCGACTGTTTAAAGCACTTTTGTGTCTCATGTAAATCCGAGACTCACAGAACCGAGCGCACTTCCCGATGCCGTCAGCCAATAGAATGTGCATACGGTATCACGTGACTGCCTTCCAAAAATCTGTGACAAGGTGAAGTTGCAAGATTTGATGCACCAATGCGCGAGGGCCCACTGTATATTTTTGCAGCAACATTGGTGCTCATAGTCCCAAATTGTATGGAAGCACAACAATGACACTGGCATGAAGGTCTCTCCATGATAGAAGTACTAAAACTGTAAACATAACACATTGACTTAAATGTTCTTTGATTAAATTTTCTCCACAGTCTAACAACATAACTAGAGACCAGGATGTCATGCGCTGAATCTCTGGTGAAAGGCAGTTACTGGGTATACGTCTTAACCATGAAGCTAAGAGGATGCTCGTGTATTTGGACATAGAATGCAGTACATTAAGCAGCTTTGCAAATTACTGCTTCGTGAAGTTCCAATAAACACATCTTAGTACAGTGGTACCTCTACTTATGAAATTAATTGGGTCAAGAAGAAATTATGTAAGTAGAAAATTTTGTAAGTAGAGACTTGTTTTCCATGCAAATACCCTAATCCATTCCAAGCCCTCAAAAATTCCGACATAAACGTTTTATAAAGCATAAAAATGAATCAAAATATGTAATAAATACATGTTACAATTAGATTACTACACAATAAATGAGAGTTGTGCATAACTTAAAAAAAAAGAATAAAGAATAAAAATGATGGTCATTTTTATTCTGCTGTCACAAAACTGCTGTCCTCATTGTTTTGTGTCCTCTTTGGTTCATGTGCTCCTGCCTCACCATGCCGATCAACAGAGTGAATTCCAGTCCTCCTTTTGAACTTCTCCAACCACCACGCGATGCCTTAAAATCCTTAAACTTCTTTTTGTTTTAATAACATGGTGATTGTAGATGCATTACGGCCATATTCTTTGGCGAGATCAACCAAACGCATCCCTTTTTCATGCATTTCTATTATCTCTTGCTTTGTTTGTACGGACAAAAAAACTCTTTTCTTCGTTTTTTTTTTCCTCTTTTCTCCGTCACTTTTTTGGCGTCCATAGCAAATACTCAAAAAGTTAATACAGCATATTTGCGCAAAACTATCAGAACACGTCACATTTCAGAGCCGAATGACAAGGACACTGCATAAACACCGATGTAGCTCCACACAGAGGTCCCTCTTAGCCAATGGGATGCCAGGAAGATACTAGGTAATAGCCAATGGCAGAGCAGCTATGAGAATGTTGCGTTCAGGAATCTGTGAGAGCAGCGAGTATCAGCCGATACTGTATTTTTACCTTTCGTAAGTTGAAATTTCTACGTAACTACAGGCAAGATGCGTTCAGTAACCTGTGGGAGCCAAGAGTATCAGCCCATGTTGTATTTTTACCTTTCGTAAGTTGAAATTTCTACATAACTAGAGGCAATATTTTCTTGCTGAGAAATTTCGTAAGTAGAAAATTTCGTAAGTAGAGACATTCGTAAGTAGAGGTACCACTGTATTCATGTTTTCTTAAAGCCAAACTGAAAATAAATGTGTTGGAACATTCTCACACCCAAACACCTGCACTGACCTAGAGTGGTCGGCTTGATGAGCTCATCCAGCATGTCGTAGAAGGGCAGCCTCTGGAGCTTGACATCTGGGTGGACCGGGTGCAGCGTGGTGGAGCCAGACAGGTGGTGTGTCAGTCCGGTCAATTCGTGTTTCCCAGGACCGAGCAGCGAGAGCGGTAATAAGGCAGCAGGAGATGGGGCTCCGCCATGACCAGCGTGACCCTCATATGCCAGCTGTGTCAGGCCAGAGGGAAGTGCAGCACCGCCTCCTCCAACCATCCCAGCTGTGGCCGGGTGGTGCGGTCCAGGCATGGCCAGCTCTGAGTGAGACACCATTTTGGCAGGGAAGCGTCTTCGGTAGAGCTCTTTGATCTTCATGTGCACAGCGGGGCTGCAGCCAGCCTTCAGCAGATGCAGCGCCTTGGTCAGCAGCTCGTGCTTGCGTCCGTGTTTGTTGCGTCCAGCGTAGCCCAGCAGCACCTGCAGCTCAGAAACCCGCAGGCTCATCACCATTTGCTGTCATAGAGGGGGAAGAGAGAGAAGAGAAAGAAACGTGTGAGATGCAGTGCTAATGCTGTACTGAAGTAAAAATCTGAGTGACAATGGACAGGCATTGAACAAAAACACAAAATAATTGGTGATCATATTTACATGTACCACTGCGTTTTTACAATAGGGACAGTAACAAACACAAAAGAGGGCAGCAGCAATCTCACATGGAGTTCTGAAGTCTTGGGCGTTTGAAAGACTTCATATCGTCTGTGCAGCATTTTGGCATCTGAGATTGCACCAAAGTCTACAATGAGTAAACCGAGAATGACTTTCTAGATTCAAAAAGCTGAACCCTGAAGTCTGCTGAACAAAAGATGTGCTCAGAGAAAAGGTGGAAACAGCTCAACTTCTTTCAAATATCCTAGGACATCATGCAAATAACATTGTGATGAGAACAAATTGTGCTCATCTGATTTCTACAGGAACAGAAGTTCAGTTGTCTGCCCTTTGGCGCACGGCTGGACAACAAGGTTTTTGCCCACATGCCCAGAGCATGTCAAATACCTGAGAGGAACACTACGGCACGGAATGACTACACAAACAGTAGATACAAAAAACAGAAATGAAATAAAGAACAGACCTATCTCAAACAGCGACAATCTCAGGAAGGATCTTGAAGCCGCACCTGAAATTTCACTTCTGAATCTTTTTCACACATTTTCTGTTTGCCAGAATATAATTAAAAAAAAACACGACTATATTAAAAATAAATAACTGAGAAACTGACGTTAGAGCAGAATAAAACAGTGTAATATACAAGCTCCTCATCTGAAGGTGGAAGTGAGTGAAAAATAGTTTAAACGAAACTCACACCCATTTAATAAGATCCACCATAAACCTTCGTGATCAATGTGCAATGTTCATAATACATATGAGACTCTAAAAAAGCAGCATTAACGGCTTCACATAAACTATAGACAGAGACACACCAGACACAAAGTCCATGCACACACACACACACACTGGTGGTATGACTTCTAATCACTATGGATGAACCATTTTCCACTTTAATAACAGAGCTGCCATAAAGACACACACACAGCACCTACTGGACACACAGGGTTGTACACTCTAGGGTTGAGCCGGGTACTCGTTTCAGATGAAAATCCAGCATGGATAAAGCATTTCTGGCGAGAACGAGCATGATAGGAGTAAAACTCATCAATACTTGTACTCACGCTGAAGAATCCCCATAACCAGCGGTCCCCCACCTTTTTTGCACCAGGGACCAGTTTCATCTGAGACAATATTATTACGGACCGGTCTTCATTTGCTCGATAATCGTGAATGATGGACAGCTGCAGTCTAATAATAAATCATCCGCAGTGGTTTTATGTAAAATGCAAACATCAACAGACAATAAACAACCTTTTTTCATCCACATTTTTCAATCTACATCTCTGTAAACATAATAATTGTAAGAAATAAAAAACTCGATTGAAGTGACTGCACTGATGAAGTTTATTTTGAAATATAGCGACTTACAATCAGTGCATTCAGCGTAGGAGGAACACTGATCATTTCCAATAGAAGGGTGAAAAAGTCAATAAAATAATTACAATAATGAGAATTAGTGGTTGGGGACTGCTGATCTAGGAGTAATGGGAGACAATGACACCTGAAGTGTGTTCCAGACGTCCCGTCCTCTCCGTAGTTTGGTTTTCTTTGCGGTCACTGCAAAAAATCCCGCTTCACAAAGACGGAAGGTTGGAAATGGAAGCAGGGTTTTCAATGCTGTTTGGGCGATCTCAGGATAGTCTGCCTTGACTTTAATCCAGAACACTGGAGCAGTTGTGGGCATTTTTATGGGGCGGCATCATTAGATACTTCTTGAAGACCAGACATCGCCTAGCCATCGGCGTTTCTATTCCTGCTCCCGCCAAGACATCACCCGGCGAGTGAGCTGACAGTGTGAGGTGTCAGCTCACCTCCCAGCCACTGCCAAGACACCCTTGAGCAAGGCGCTGTCCCCCCTACAAGCTGCTCATTTGGGGTGCGATCCCTCAAGCGACCTTTCACTCTGCTTCCCCCTATATACTAACCACATGCCTACAGGCCTTGAGTGTGTTGTGTCTTCAGGGGGCCTGTATACAACATATATACGTATATACTGTATATGTGCATGTTTAACCTTGTATGGAGAGTGTAAGAGAATTTCCCATCTTCGGGACTAATAAAGGATGCTTCTTCTTCTTCTTAATTTAGGGGTAACAGCTGGTAACCTGTCACGTGACCGAGACCTATTAAGAGGCACAGACGCATGCATAATCTGTGTGTCATTCCGCACAGACGTCACTTTTCAAAATAAAACATCTTTAGAATGGTGATAAATTACAAAAAAAAAGAAAGTCAAACGTTCTGTGCCGCTAATGTCCCGCGACCAGGTATCGGGTGGCGACCCAGTGGTTGGAGACCACTGACATAGACGGATGTAACAGAGAATCTCTGCTCTGAGTTTGACACTTTCTCACTTCAGTTCAATTTAATGATGTATATAATGTATAGATATTTCAATTGTTAGATAACGCGCGCGCACACACACACACATTCTCTATCCTCTATCTCTCTCTCTTTCTCTCGCTCTAAAAATGTTTTTAAAAATTAAAAAGAAAAAGAAGGAAAAAAATTGAAAGTTGTGTCAAGTATGACAATTCTTGTTCGTGCATACTTTGCAGTTCATAATTACATTATGCTTCAAAGCGGTGATGTATTGCGATTGCAGTGTTTGTGTGTTCATCCGTTCGTTCGTTTGTTCGTTCGTCCGCCAAATATCTTTGTTTTATCTTTCTATCTGCAACCGTTGCAGACAGAAAGATGAAACAAAAAGCACATTACTCGGGTGGCAAAGGGGACGAATGTGAGATGATGACCTTGACCTTGAGAAAAGTAGGTCACGGTCAAACTTCCAACTTTTGTACACTCAGGAACCAGATAGGATAGAAAGACGAGGGAGAAGGCCAGTGAGAGTAAGACCAAAGATCAAAGCTAGTGCTTTTATCTACCTATGCACTAGCTTTGATCTATGATCTTACACTGGCCTTCTCCATATGCACTAGTCTATGCACTAGTTAGGCACTACTTTCAGGGTACCCTGACCTACCCTGAAAGTATACGTCAGGGTAAGTCACGGGATGTTGCAGGCTCTGACTGCCTTGTTTCCTATTGCATGCATTGTATTCATTAATGCACTCCATGTTCTGAATTAATAAAAAACTTGTTCTGTATATATATCTTTGCTGTTGTGATCAAAACCATTGAATCTCCATTCTGAGGCTGTTATGTAAATATTCATTCGTGCACTTAAGAATATTCATGTTCTGAGTTCATAAAAAGCTTGTTCTGTAAATAGTTTACTTTGTGATCAAAAACATTGATGTGAATCTAAATGGTGAGGCTGTTCGTTTGTCGTTTGACCCATTTCCGGTCAAACGACACACACTTCCGGTTTAAGTCCCGCCCATCCCGAGTACAGATACGGATACAGATAATTTAGATGGTTGGACAGATACAGATACAGATAGTAGTGTACTCGCTCATCCCTAGTAAAAACCAGTCTGTTTCTTAATATATGAAATACACAATGTTTATTTATCACCATTATTGTTGTTGTTGCTCTGTGTAGATTATTTGTAATCCACTGTCTCTGTGTAACCCAGTGTTACTTTTACTTCTCAGTGTTATTTTTTTATTATTATTTCTGTTCGAACAATTTTTTTGGTTGAGCTGGTTTTTCCCGGGTACCCTGAACGCACCTCTGTGCCGCTCACACCTGCTCAGTGCTCATTAACTTTCTTTCGCTGCATCCGTCTGCGAGACGTTGTGGAAGTTCATTGTTGGAACTGTTGAGCCACGGAGAGTAAATGTTTTTTTGTTGAAGATGATCTTGGTGAGTTGCATAAAACTGTAAATGCAAATGAATTATAAAACCAGTCAGGATGTGATTTTCTTTTGGAAATGTGATGGAAATATGTGTTTTCTGTTGCTAATTGATCACTAGTAGTATTAGCCTGTAGAAATGTAAGCTAGCGCACCCCCATGTGCTGCTATTGCTAATGCAGGGGTTTAGCTAACACGCCTCGTGCGATGCATTGCTGTGGACCAGTCTTCAGTGCTAAGTATGCAAATAGATTTCCGTTAATTTCCGGTAATTTTATATGTTCAAGAATTGTATTGTTCGTTGATTTTTTTTGTAAGTCGCCAATAAGAAATGTATAGATATTGAAAATGATATGAAAACTTGAAATTTAAGAATTTTGAAATGAGTTCAAATAACATTTTGTTTAGTTGCAAACAAAGTAATTGCTCTGTACAATTGTGTGCAGGCTGGGTTTTTTTTATGGATAGAATCTGCACCAAGCATTGATGCCCTGCCATACACAGACCGCATGCCACGTGGGAGGTGTACATTGAATGCTCCTGAATGCTCCACCTGGTTCTTAGGAGGGTGGTAGGACAAAGGATTCCAAGTCCTTCAAGAATTTTCTGTTTTAATTTACTAATATCTCAGATTTTCTTTTTAACTTTTTTCAAGTCAGATCTGACATAATACAAACAAACTGAGAAAACTATAGACATGGAACAAACATTGAAACTCTGTATTTGTTCATGAGTGACCCAGGTGTGAACAGAATGTCTCAACCACAAAATGGTAGTGAATGACAGAGACGACATAGTAATGGTGGGTTTGAGACGAACACAGTGTTACAGGAGACCCCGCTCCACAATTAGTGGGCTTGGCCTTTAACAGATGCTTTGAAATAACATCACAAACCTTGAAACACCTACATCTAACGGTTGATCTTCATGTTCATCAATTAAACTGTGAAATTAAAGCTTCATGGTTTCTGCACAAGTTCAAAAATTATTTAGAAGAGGCACAATAAAAAAAATTCTCCTCTGTCAGTTAAAATCTACTATCCAGACAAATGTCCTAATCATTTCAAAATTATGTTGTTCTGTGGTCAGTACAGATGAAGAAAGGTCCAGGTCATCATTTAAAATGCAATGGAAAATAGCGACTTCTTTGTGTTTCTCCAACCACTATGGGCTCTGCTTGGAACCAATGATAAATATCAGCACAGATCCTCCCCTGCTGTCTGTTCTTCAACCACTCACTCTGCCTAGCAACCAAACCATGTCAAAAGAAGAGTTTATCCACCTGTTGCCCTTTTTAGACAAGTATTAAATAGAGTGAAAACACAGAAAAGACCTGCACACGAAAACTTTTAAAGTACAGCTGAAACAGTGTCTGATCTCCAGTGTCTGATCTAGTCAGTTTTTTTTTTTCACAAAATGAAAAAAAAAACAAAAAACAACAACTGAAAACAGAAACATTTTTGTAGCATCTCTTTAAAAAATGATCAATATTGCTGTTGCCTGATTCTCTGTTAATTTCCAAAAAAAAGCTGCTTGCTATTATAACCAAGTGCTTTGTCATAGGTAGGCCTGAATAGTTGTAAAATCCAAAATAAATAAATAGAAAAACAAACAAGAAAATCAAACAAGAGTGGTGTCTAGACCTGCAATTTAGGAAATTGCCTTGAGATTAGTTGTATTGTGATTTGGTGTGGTGTAAATACTATTTGACTCGACTAATGGTCTTAACAAACTGATCGTTCAGGCTGAGCTCATCGGGGGCAAAGTTGATCACACAAGGAGCCAAGAATTTAAGACAGACATAAATTACGGGCTAGGCAGGTTTTATATTCATTGAACTGTCAAGCGACTGTAATATTTAGATCTGATAAAGTCAATTTGAAAAGATTACCACTAATCCTTTCTTCACTGCAGCTGGGAAGTTAGCTTGACACATGTAGGTTAGGTGGTTAACTCTCAGCGACAAAAGGAACATTTCAGACAAGCTGGGCACCAACCAAGCTTCAGAGCACAAAACACAGTCTGCTGTTTGCAGACTAAACAATGTTATGTGTAATGCTGCACGCGCACGCACACACACACACACACACACACACACACACACACACACACACACACACACGATTACAAGCAAAGTCCCTGATGTATACAACATCCAGACACAATCTGACCTGTCGTGGCAGAGACCTGACCATGGTCGTTGCAGACATAAGATAAAAGCATGGATTCGTGCAAGACAAGCATTTCTGTCTGTAGCCTCCACTGGTGAATGTATTTCTGAGGCTTTTGATCGGAACCACACTGCAGCTCTACAAACACATCAGTCAAACACAGCCAGCTCCTGCAGCACGACAAGAAAGCTCAATCACAGGGGCAGCACACAAGGCAGCCGCCTCATCATTAGATTTACAACTATCAGAATATTTTAACCCAAATAAAAATGTGTTAATTCAGTTATAAAAGTTAAAAATCCCTAAACACATGCACAAGACATATAGACTTGGATGAGAGATTCTCCTGCTGCCAACAAATGACCGATTCCATGAAATATGTATGTGGCAAAGAACTAGACACTGCCTGCCAACCATTTCAAACACACACACACACACACACACACACACACACACACACACACACACACACACACACACACACACACACACACACACACACACACACACACACACACTTTCCTCTGGCTTCCACAAAAAAGAACAAGGTAAAACAAATACAGGATATAGGACAGTGGAGTGGGTGGCGTTGGAGGACAGACAGATGAACAGCTCATAGCTCTCAATCTCTCCTTTCTCTTTCCTGTCCTCCTCTCCCATCATCACTCATTTTCCTTCCCAGGACAGGTGGCTGCTAAAAGTCCTTCATCCCCCCGGTCAAAAGAGGGTAGGAGGGTAGAAGAGGAGGGTAGGAGGGTAGACTATGTGTGAAGTGATTCCACGGTATAACAATTTGCTCTGACAGAACAAATGTAGCTCAGAACCAGTTTTGTTTAGTTTGGTAACAGAAGAAACAATGGTAGAAACAATTAAAAAAAACATTTTAAGATTAAATATTATTAACATTCCTCCAAAGTAGATTTCTGTGTCATCATTGTTATGAGTCTGTGGTGTTGATTATTCACACCGCTAACTGTAGTCCTGACCTGGATGCTAGAGCAGATTGTAATGGTTCTGTTGTTCCATGTGCAGCAGCATTGTTTCCAAAAAAGCTGCTGTGGGGATGTAGACTTTCAACTTTCTTAAAAAAAAGGAAAAAGTGTGTGCTTTCAGGAAAACCATCATCCTATAAAAAGGGTTAAATCTATATCACGGAAAGAGCCTGACAGTGAGGGTGACGCTCTCCAATAATGTGGCTTACAAAATCCTTTCTCATTTCTTGAACACATAAACATGAAAACTATTTTAACTAACTGGCATAGAGGTCTTCTGGTTAAATAGGAAACAAAATTCATTGATTTGACTTCAGCTAACAGCCACGTTCAAACAGAACATGTTTGAGCGAGAATGTGCTCTCCAGTATTGTTCCTTTGAAATAACTTGACATGTAAGCGCTCAGGGGAGCCGCAACAAAGGAAGGAGGCTGAGAGCAGCTGAGAGGATGCAACACAAAGAGAAGAGCTGCTGGTGAATGGGAAGTCCTCACAATCACACACAAACACACAGCATGAAGACCAATGTCAGCTTGTTATGAGGAATGCTTTTGCTTCAGTTTACCGGTGTGTGCCGTTCTGTGCTAATGAACCATCCATTTAAATATTAAGTTTTCTGGTGCCGATAACAGCGAAGGTTTTCTGTCTTGGAAACATAATTTCAAACATATTTCAATAAACTGAAAATATCAAATCTGTGGGCAGGAGCAGTACTCTGGCTTTACCAGTTTAACTAGGTCTCAGTAGTGTGGTGGCACTGGGCAAAGACATCCAGACACAGCCCACAGCCTGTGAATAAAACGAAAGCGCCTTCCCAGTACACAGCCCTGACGATTACCGGTTGTGGATAATGTGAGACGTTCTTGTCGTCTTGGTGTAACATGCAGTTCCCTGCCAACACAGCATCACAGACACTGAACACATTTGACTGATATGTGACTGATGTAGAGGAGGGAGAGGAACAGGCCCTGAGGAGGAAGAAGTTGAGGCCCCGTCCACAAGGTCCCGGATCTATTCGAAAACGGAAGTTTTTTGTTGTGGTTACACCTTCCGTCCACACGACAACACAGATACCCAGGACGAAAATATAATGTCTCGCTGTGACAAAAATCGCTGTGACGTCATGCGTGTGACCCGTGTCTACATATACAAACAGAATGGAGTTAAAACTGGCTATTTTCTGGACGTGGAGCTGATGTCATTCAGCTCCACGTCAAAGACGCGTTGATAAACATGCTTGACAGATGGATATTTGTTTGTCTGTTTCTTTCTTTATAAGTCACAAATTTTATATATTCATTTATTTATTCATTCATTCACGTTCCTCGCCAAAGACGCCGATGCCAGTTCTGGGTCAGACCAGGATGCGCTGCCTGCTGGTGAGAGAACTCTGATGGAGGTTGTCCTCCAGGAGGAACGGCGTGAATTTCCACATGTCCCGGTCCTCTCTCCTGTCTTTCTCGGAATTATTCTGCTTATAAATGTGTTGATCAAAGCACTTACGCGGTTACGCGTGGACGGAGATTTTTTGAAAACACCGTCATGTGGACACAAATTTTTCCTATGCAGGGTGAAAAAAGTTGCGTTTCTAAAAGATTCGGCACCGTGTGGACATGGCAGTTTACATACTGAATGTGGAGATCACTTGAGTTTTTCCAGCAGTGAGGCAAAGGTCGCCCAATTTTGGAAAAAAATTGAATATTCTTTGCCAGACTGTTTATTGTATTTATGATTTATGATCCATGAGTTGAAATAAACCAGGTGCTGTAAGCTACTGTTACCATGTTACTGTAGTTTGGGTTGTTAAATGTTGCTCTGGTGTTGCCACATATTCCAGTAGCTTCTCCAGCGCTGTAAGGTAAAACGCTGTCCGACGTAAAGGTCCCATATTATGCTTTTTTTAATTGATGTCATTCAGCTGCTAGATATTCAACTACATTGTATTTGAAAAGTGACAAATGTAATTTCCCCCAGGGGATCAATAAAGTATACCTTCTTCTTCTTCTTCTTGAAATGTCTTGCCCCAAAGTGACCCCAAAATGCCCCAAAGTGCTCCCTGGTCCTAAATATCTTTGATTGAATATTGAAAAAATCTCTTTTGCCCCCACACGCTGTGTGTCAATGCGATGTGGCTCTCAGCTCCATCCCCCCTCCCCCCTCTGAGCTGCCTCTATCAACACCTCCCTCCCCCTCGCATTCACGTGCATTTTGTTTACGTGCACCACTTGAACGCACCTGCATTACAGATCGATTGGCATAGTCTGGAACTTTTTTAATTATCAGTAACTTCGCCGCACTCTTTCGGCGCCAAGTGTGGACCTGCTTTCTCAGTCTGCAGAACAAAGACTCGTGACTTATTGTGTAAACATGCTCATACCAGCCTGTGAGATAATTAAAGCTGTGTTTCCACAATCGTCATGGACAATGAGAGATTGGGGATACCACGGGAGCTAAGCTAACGCAAACTAATGAAACATGGAATTTTACCGGTAAGACCATTTTTTTCCTCTTGTGTTCGTGTGTGTGTGTGTGTGTGTGTGTGTGTGTATACATGTAGCTCTCTGACCACTTAGAAGAGCTAAAGCTATAGTGGTACCTCTACTTACGAAATTAATTGGTTCCGGAAGAAATTATGTAAGTAGAAAATTTTGTAAGTAGAGACTCGATTTCCATGCAAATGCCGTAATCCGTTCCAAGCCCCCAAAAATTCCGACATGTTTTATAAAGCATAAAAATGCATCAAAACATGTAACAAATACATGTTACGATTAGATTATTACACAATAAATGAGAGTTGTGCATAATGTAAAAAACAAAGAATAAAGAATAAAAATGATGTTCATATACCTTTTAACTGCTGTCCTCATTGTTTTGTGCCCTCTTTGGTTTATGCACTCCTGCCTCACCATGCCGAACAACAGAGTGAATTCCAGTCCTCCTTTTGAACTTCTCAAACCACCCACGCGATGCCTTAAACTCCTTAAACTTACTTTTGTTTTAATAACATGGTGAATGTAGATGCATTATGGCCATATTCTTTGGCGAGATCAATCAAACGCATCCCTTTTTCACGGTTTTCTATTATTTCTTGCTTTGTTTGTATGGACAAAAAAACTCTTTTCTTCGTCTTTTCCTCTTTTCTCCGTCACATTCTTGGGGGCCATAGCGAATACTCAAAAAGTTAATACAGTATATTTGCGGAAAACTATCAGAACATGTCACGGGTCGAGAGCCGAATGACGAGGACCCTGCATAAACACCGATGTAGCTCCACACAGAGGTCCCTCTTAGCCAATGGGATGCCAGGAAGATACTAGGTAATAGCCAATGGCAGAGCAGCTATGAGAACGTTGTGTTCAGGAACCTGTGGGAGCAGCGTAAGTCGAAATTTCTTTCGTAACTAGAGGCAATATTTTCCTGCTGAGAAATTTCGAGAGTAGAAAATTTCGTAAGTAGAGACATTCGTAAGTAGAGGTACCACTGTACTTTCATTCACCAAAAACCAAGTGTTCTGAATTAGTAATTAAAGTGTAACTAGTTATGTGTTGCGCTGTGATGTGGGGAATAGCCTCGGGCGGACACACATGCGCGCGCGCACACACACTCAAACACATGACTGAAGTGGACCTAACAAGTTAGCCAAATGCTACAGTAGCTGATTTCCACAGTTTGTGAGGAACTTTCAGTGTGTAGCTCTGAGCTAGGACAATACCGCACAATGCTACCGTAGCCTGAACGAACTCCCCCCTCAGGTATGGCCACGCCCTTGGGCATGTCAACCAATCAATATCATCAATCACTCTGTCCAATCACAGAGCGCTCTTTGTGACGTCACAAATACCACTCTAGCAAAATCCGATCGCTTTGATTCAGTCCAGGCCAAGAATTCCTAATACTCCAAATATTTATTGATGCAGGAAGCGTTTGTTTACCGGATTTTAGGAGTTGGTCGGGCTGGGGAGGACCACTATATATATGTGGAGACCTGAAAAAACGTGATTTTCAAAATAGGACCCCTTTAAAGATGTCTTCAATTTGGTATCTTCTTAGCTTCTGATGCTACTAGCTCATTTCTAAAGCTTGTGGATGTATTTAGCCCACATAATGCACATGTACTGCCTTGTATTTATATAGATGTCCATTTATGCTGTGTTCCGCTCCCCCAATGTGTCTTGATTGCAGTTACATAAAACGACAGGGTGGAATAAAAACACTGGGCCAACGGTGCCTGATCACAAGAAAATTAAAAAAAAGTTCAAGTTAAGAATAAAGGATAGATATCCATCCCTGTTCAGAGGAAAATCTGCATTACAACAATAACATAAGAAAATCCACTCTAGCAAATGGCATCCTCCAAAACCCTTTTTCTGTCTTCCTCACTTGTGCTTCTGCCACAGTAATGTAAACACTCTTTCAAAATGGATAAAAAGAATTTAGATCAACTACATTGTGATTCAGCTGCATTGAAAAGCATCCAGGTGATCACAGAGCAGGGAGAAGAGGAAGAAAAGGGAGAGGAGGGAGGTTTTAATGAGCTGAGACACAACAGATATGACGATCCAACTCCTCATCACATGTCGACCGTGATCCACAGTTTGGTGATCAAAGGAGGAGGGAGATGATATTTAGCTGTATTTCAGTGGGAACCAAGATCTTTACAAGAAAGACCAAAAAATTATAAGCGCCACTTCACAGCTTTTTAATTATCAGTGAGTTTAATGAAGACATTTTCTTTGGGTTCAGGTTGAGATTGATCTAAGCGATGGCGACTGCAGTCTTATCACTCGCAGCGTGTTTGGCAGATTTTTGTCAGACTGGAGAGAGGGGTGTAGGATAATAATTTGCTGTGTCCAGAGCTGGTGAGAATGACTGATGGAGGGATAAAGGGAAGGGGGATGGGGAGTGAGCGACAGCAGCTGAGCGTCCAAACCAAATGAAATTCTCTGCAGCTAGCAGTGAAAAAACAGGAGGGAGGGGCAGCAACATTTTTATCACTTTAAATTCCCATGACCAATTTGTTTACATATCATTACTATCTATATAACATGTAATTGTTTGGGAGATCAGTTTTTTTCAACATGGATTCTGAGAAATATGGTCAGCTCCTGTCAGTGTAGTTGGTGATGTCAGTAAATAAGCCACCCATGAGGTCATCAGATAACTTGCTTAATCGGACCAGAATAAGCTTGTTTGATGAAACAGAAATAAAACATTATGAGTCAAGGACCTAAATAAAACAGGTAACAAACGTCCATAAAACAGACAGCAATGAACATGACTGGAAGTACCAGAACACCTGGAACAAAAGTTCTACTACAGTAACATTAGACAACACACAACCCTAAACTGAAGACAGCTTGTTTCCATGGCTTTGTATTAACACACACGCACACACAGAGACAGAGAGAGAGAGAGGGGGGGGGGGTGTCAAAGTGACACTGCGGCATCCATCAGCTGCTTGGACGTCATTGACATGCTCACACGCAGTTTACAGAAACACAGAAACATGTAAACCAACTCTGTCCTGCTTGGTGCCAAGTACAAACTTTAATTTCTGAAAGAACGATTCCTGATCTAACAACTTGAGTGAAGAACTACGGTGTTACTGAAAGAATCAACCCTGCTGTGCGCTAATATGAACAGGTTCTGGTGGAGTGGTGCTTCAGAATGTGATGACGATGATCAGCGTTAATGAGCAGAAGGGACTTCTTCATTCAGTGACTAGTCTGATTCTCTCCTCATCTGTACCAACACCTCTACATAACATAACTCTACATACATGAAACATACACACAGCAAAAACTAGTTTTTCAACTTTCTAATTTAAAATACGCAAAGAGGGATTTAGAGCTTATATTTTTGTTTTCATGTATCATCTTATGGCATCAGAAGGGGTGCAATTTGATAAAAGTCCATAAATGCCACATCTCATTATTCAGCTATTGCACCATAGATAAAAATCCTTATCTAATAACTCCATTGTCTGACAAAAACAAAAGTTAATGAGCTGTGACATTGAAACATAGAGACAGCCAGAATGAGTGATCACACACAAAGTTAGCTATAATGAAAGGAAATGGGCAGCTGGGAGGTCTGGTTGATGCAAAGAGACAGGTTGGGACTGAGCTGTTTTATCAGTCTGGACAGACACCAGTATCCAAAACTGCAGACCGGATGGTAATGAGCTCGAGTTTCAGAGAAAGTCCTAATCAGCACACATTGTTGCTGATGGTGATGATAATCGCCGTTTTATTTTTCTACCTCGCCCAAAAAGATTAGAGGGTTGAGCCTATACAATGCTAAACAAATTCTAATTTTAGGTGCACACAGACTGAGCTGTCCATGATAGGCAGAAACAAGCCGAGGTACCAGCACGAAAGTACCCACAGCAAAATCTGGGAGAATGATTCGGCCGACAAATGCAATATGACAACAACGATAAGCGATATTGAGACACGACAAATACTGCAAACAAGACCCATTCCTAATAAAATGTGGTTCTTACTCGAATCCTTCAGTAAATAAATTAATTTTTACAAACTTATTGGTTGCAGTGATATAATTAATAGTAGTGACATTTAATATCCTATGAACAAGCATGTGCTGGTACAGCATAATGATTGTACAATCATCTTTTGAAGGGTGGAAAACATTACCATCATCACAATTATTGCTACTGGCAAAAAACAAAGAAAATTATAGAAATTTTTTGTCAATATTGTACACCTCTGGAATTCAATGATTCTTTCAAGTTGTGCTTTTCTGACTGCGACATATGTGATTTTTTTAATTATTCATAGACAATGAGAAAGGAAAACCTTTAAAGGGGGCCAGAAATCTTAAGTAATTGCAACCAGTAATCGATAATGCACGCAGGACCCACACAGCACACGAGAGATCATCAAGCTTAGAGCCACATGGATGGTGTGTGCGTGTGTGTGTGTGTCTATGTGCTCAAAACCCTATATGGTCTACTCAGTCACATGATCCCCAAAGGAAGAAACACTTTCTACATGTGTGCAAAAGCCTTCTTCTCACAGAGTTGATAAATACATGATTAAAAGCTGTTTGATTATCATTAAGTTCAACCATGATGAGATCAAATCTTTGGTTCCAAGATCTAAATGGCCCCC
Source organism: Antennarius maculatus (assembly GCA_013358685.1). NCBI lineage: Eukaryota > Metazoa > Chordata > Actinopteri > Lophiiformes > Antennariidae > Antennarius > Antennarius maculatus. Next base: position 22,216,365 of record CM023606.1, read on the forward strand.
AACACCTCTGGCCTGCGTAAGAAAAAAAAAGCTGTAAGAATTGCCTTTATTTTAGGCGCCTGAGGCCAACGACACTAAGAAGTAATGTTTTGGGCCTCACCTTGATTCTGGTTTTAACTTGCATCCTTGAGCAATATTTTGATTTAACATGATTTAAAACCTTCATAAATTAGTCATAAAGCATCAGGAGTCTTTTTAAAGTACACTGCAACTTCCATGCATCAACTGCACTGTCTGAGGATGCTGATGTTTTCAAAGCTACACTTGCAATCAGTCCCATCTCGGCTCGGTGAGACAATCTCTGGGGATGAAGAACGACCAGGTAATAAAACTCAAAACCAAACTTGTGATGATTAAAGTCCAGGTTCCTCTTGTATGAAGAAATACAGTAGGTGGAAGTTAACATCAGCAGAGAAAGCAGTATGTCGTTTTCCTACGAAAGATATTTTTGAATATTTGATTACTCAATTAAAGCATCCAAATCACAATCAATAGATTAATCACTTACTTAAATAATAATGATCGCAGACCTAGTTCAGATATGTCAGGCAGTTCAACGAAGGTGGGAACAGAGTATTCATTAAAGGTCTCCTCACCAGTACCGACCCATTCAGATCCACTAGCAGTGCAACTTCTAACCGAGACAAACTTAACAGACGTGTCTCCACAGGGCTCCAAATTAATTGGTAGAACTGTTGCTCCCAAATTTAGAAGTTAGAAGAACCAGCAAAGACTTTTGGAGCACCTACCCAGAAGCAAGGCAGTGATGGAGCGATAGAGACCGCTCGGTCCATCTCCGTTCTGCGCGCCTCTCTCCCTCGCCCAGGAAAGCAGCCGCAGCTGCGCTCTCATTGTTTCCTGGTAGGACCGTGGTCCTGCTCAGGCTGTTTCGCGCACATTCTCCGGAAGGTCCACACTCACGTGTCCGCATCAAAAAAACTGTCATGGTAGTGCGTTCGAGGGTGCACACTCGGCGCCTACGCGTTTTCCCCACATCAACACAAAACTGTATGAGAGACGCTCACCTGAGGATGCTGCGTTGGTCCACCTCCGGGTCAGGGGCCAAACCGAGGCACAGGTACCGGTTACCTGGACTGAACCATTTTGGTTATTATTGGATTGTTTTGCATTTTAAAACATCACTAAAAGATGTTTTATGGTGCCCCAAACTCCACCATGCTTTTAGTGAACATTTGTTTGCATTTTTCTCGGTCATTTTGCCCTCAGCTCGGACTTCAGGGGATAATTCTGCTCAAAAGCTCTGTGCTTTGTTTCTGGGCTTGCGCTAGCCATTCGCCACGTCGCCATAGGCGAAGTAAATTCCAGTTTGGCTACAAGATTTTTAACCTGTGTAGAAACAGTGGCGTTCGTATTTTTAGGAAAAAAAGGCTAAAACTTTTTTGGACTCACGAAAATCCCCGAGTGATAACAAACTTTCTCTCTCGCTAGCGCCGCTATTTCCGTCGGCGCATGCTGACGGAAATAGCTGAAGCATGCCGACGGAAATAGCCGAAGTGACCCAAACGCTCCCGATCACTAAATATGCACTCCTCTCATGACCTCCTCTTGTCCAATGAAAAATGAGAGGAGGTCATGAGAGGAGGTCACCAATTCGCCTTGTCATCACTCGCAAATTGGTGATGACAAGGCGAGGACAATCGATCAAAAGAAATTTAGAATCCAGTGTTATATAGTAGAGTTTGTGTTAAACTTCTAATTGAACAACAAATGGTGAATGCTGAGAGGGGGTAGGAGTGGTGACAGACCGATCAGAAGATAAATGAAAGATACTATCAATACTTTTTGTAGTCTTAGACTTTTGATCCCTATGACCGGCAGGAATAACCAGCGATGCATGTAAATGTGTATTCACCTTGCTTGCTATTTTCATGCATTTTTAAATTGAAATGAAAAATGATGTTATCGAATTAAAGACAAAAACAAAACTAAACTATGGCATACCAATGGTGTTGGTGGTGTCAAAGTTAAAATGTCTTCTCGACCAAGTAAAACTTACAAGTAAACATTGAGTAATATTTTGTATGACTTTATCTTCACATAGTGAATGCAAGTTTTTAATTGTTGAATCTCACATTTATACCTGCATAAGATAAAGATAGTAATAATAAAGATAGTTAAGCTTGAACTGTTGACTTTAGTGTATTTTTGTAGGTAAACTGAACAGAAGATTTTGCCCTCAGAATGCACCAAAATGCAGGAAAACAACCCCATTTTCTAAAAAAATTTCCTGGGAGAGGTCCCCCAGACGCCCCCTTGCAACAAGCATTGGACGTCCGCGCGTTGCACCACTGTCTTGGACATACAGTGTGGCTTTTTGTGGCTTGCTCAATTCTTTTACAATGAGCCACAGTGGCTTCGTCATACTAGCTTCTAGTGCAAGCCCAGTGTTTCGTAGTGGCACTTCATGTTACCACTTCATGCTACGTGTTCAGACCATATGGGTTAAATGGTTTTCAACTGCCTGACGGAGTAATAAACATAAATTTTGTCCACTCATTGTTAACCAGCGGTTTTCCTCGTTAACCTCCCTTCGTTTGGATCTATGCTGTCTCCCTCCTTCTGTGCTCCGCTGTAGTGGTAAACTCAGAGCGGTAGCGGCAGCGAGCTGTCTCACTTCCTGGTGCACTGACAGAGCAGGGTAGACAAACAATCTGATTGGCTGAACTGAGTGGCGCTATTACCAGATTAATTGGAGGAGCAGCGCCCGCCGTCTGTAGCCGCAAACTGCAAGTAAAAATGCGCCAAGAAAATCTACTCTCGTGAATTTATCATGGAGTGGTCACGGGTCCGGACAGAAAACTATCACGCGGTCCGAATCCGGACCGCGGTCCGCCATTTGGTGACCCCTGCTCTATGGAGAGAGAGAAAGAGTGAGAGAGAAGAGGAAAATAAAGGCGCACCATATTTTTTTCCCTAGTCGCACCGGTGCTCCCAAATATATTTAATAGTCGCACTGATTAAAATTTGGGCGTATATGCATCCAAAATGGTCGCAATTTCGAGCCCTGCTCCACTTGTGCCCCCTGGAGGCAGTGCTGGTTGCTACACTTAACAACAGCAAAGTATAACCTCATGTCAACTGACATTGTCTCTCCTTTAGTTCTGCACAATTGGTAGCTAAAAAATTCTGCTGCACTTGTTTTTGAGGTGGTGAACAGTAGTGCAGTTTTTCGTGTCCCAGGAGATGAGCAGACGGGAGGTTAATAATGTTGTGCTGAGCAGTTGCTGCAGGATGTGTGGGTTTGTGTGTGGGAATGCAGAGGCTGTGTAGGTGGATGGAGGGGGAGCTTGCACAGTACCTGCCCATTATATAAAGCTCCCATTCCCAACTAGAGGTCTCTGTAGTGAGTGCCAGCTCCCTCCCTGTCCTCCTTCCCTCTCTGTCCTCCCATCCCCCTACCTCTTAGCCTTGCAGCGACTCTGACTCAGGCTTAAATCTCCCGACTGTTGTTTTTTCTCCCTCCTGTGTCTGTAGCATCAAAACCATTTGTGCATTGTGGATAAACCAAAAATACGGAGTTTGGGGAAAAATGTAGAGCGTGCACTTTCTTCCTCAAACAAGAGGCTCATGCAACCTGCTGGACTCAATTCAGAATGATTTCTCTTTTAATCAAAAGTCATTTAAATGTGGTGCCCCAACACCTGAGGCTATCGAAGTCCAGTTACAGCTTGCCAGGGGCAAATAGTGAACCTTACACCTGCAGTGTTTGACGCTGAATGGCACAAAGCCATTATACCAAGGTGGTTTGTAATCTTGTACCAAAACAGTGCAGGTAAATGCTACTTGGCTGCTGATGTGGAAAAAGGCAGCTGGCAGGAAAAACTTTGATTGAAGCATGTGATAAGGAAACTGAGTGGGTGAAAACCATTTGTTAGATTATCGCTGGCTTCACCCCCTATGAAGACATAAAAAAACGGGAGCTTAACATTGGAAATAAAACACATAAGTCTCTAAATTAAGAGTAGAATTACCAATGAGTTGCTCTTTATTCCCAGTAAGTTAGTGGAGGTTTGCAGGCCGAGGAGCCTGATCCTGGTAGACCAGCAACCAAATAGATGCCATTCAGAAAGGGTGTCTAGGTGGGGAACCAGGAGGGCCTCCGCAATACAATTATTAGTTTGCTAAATGATGGCAAAAAATAACGAAGATATAAAGATGTTTATATTATTGATCAGACAATAATACTTTGTTTTGTGGCTTTTCCTATAATGTCAAATCAACATTACACCGTTTTGGAAGATAATAATTTTGTTATTATGATGCCTGTAATTTGAACTGTTATCATAGGTGTTGAGTTGAATGTACCACATGATCATGTTTAATAGCATGGATCTGTCAGCCACTCAGGTTATAGAATTAAGGTGACGACAGTTTATACCACAAGCTTTGTGATTTGCCTGAAGTGTTGACGGTGGACATTTAAAGAATGATCATGAACTACAATGGTCAGGATTGCGCTCCTTCCAGTGTTTCCCTTGATGCTGCCTGTTAATACTGAAACTGACCATATTAATATACCGAAATATAAGTACTCAACCTGGCATTAAATTATGGATGTTAGTGGCAAAGTCATGGACATCTGAATAAAGATGGGGTTTGAAAGGATTTTATTGACTCTGAATTCTTTTGAAGGCCTTATGAAAACATTTTATCTTTAATTGATGGTGAAAGGAGCAAGTGCTTTTTTTCCACAAATAGAAAAATATTTCAAGCAAATAAAAAATTTATGTAAAATCCGAGTTCATATTCTATTTTCTAATAACTTTTAAAGCACATACAGGTTATTGTGATATTTGTCTTTTGGGGACCAGTAACCAGATATGTGGAATTGCCATGGCCAAATCATACATGCAACTAAGCAGCATTCATTAACCCTTTCCTGACTTCTTTTTCTTCTTCTATTTGAGCGGAAATCTCTTTACTGGATGGTTAAAATAAAACTAAATATTCAGGGAATAATAATAATAATAATAATAATAATAATAATAATAATAATCAGTCCTTTATTCATGCCTCTTGGGGAAATTCTTTTTCGCTTCACCCACACATGTACATATATGTGTTAATTACACACTGGGGGTTACAGGTTACAGGCTCCTGAACACAACACACACTAGGGGCCTGTAGGCATGCAATTAGTGTACAGAGAGAGAGGACATACAGAGGTACAAGGGAGGCGGAGTGACGGGTCGCGGACGAGGGTCGCGCCCCAATGAGCATCTTGTAGGGGGGATGGCGCCTTGCTCAAGGGCGCCTCGGCAGTGGCTGGGAGGTGAGCAGACACCTCCCACCGTCAGCTCACACTCCGATGTTCTGGCGGGAGGGGGATTCAACCCCCGATGGCTGGGCGATCCAGTCTTCAAGACGAGTGCTCTACCGCTGAGCCACTGGGGCCCAATATTGCTCAATTAACTGATGTTGACATTTACATGCGTAATCTACTTATTACTTGAGTATGTCCTCACTGAAGCACTGAAACTGACGGCAGAGATGAAGCACTTCTCCTCAAGTTATCCTTCTTGTTATCCAACTTCTCTTTACTGTGACGGGTGGATAATTAAAGTTTTTCTTGTCACTCCCCCCCTTCATCCCAAGTACCTCTCCACAACTACATGGTCAAGTGGTCCCTAGGGGGCCTCATCCATGCCAGCAATAGTCATAGTCAATCTAGTGTAAGTAATGAAAGCCAGATTTATATTTTGAAGACAAAATACTCACCATTCCTTATTAAAGTATGACCATTTATTGTTGATTAAAGTATATGCTTTAATCAACACTTCTAAAAAACCCCACTTCTAAAAAAATCCTGAATCATTTTTAATACAACATCAAAATGTCAAAGAATTGCAGACAGCTGTACACAGCTGCGTGAGGCCGAAAAAACAAACCAATGAGGCTAAAGATTTGATTGGACATTTACAAGCAAAGAGCAGACAAGAGTAGCTAACTGAGCCACTGCCACCTAAAAAAGAGGACGCTAATTATCACGTAAAGCACATTTGTGGAGGGCCCTTTCCCCGGTCCTTCTAAGGGGCCAAGACATTTCTGTGGACAGACTTGTATGGATACAACTTCTTGTCTGAGAAGCCTATTGCTGTTGTTAATGATTGACATACAGTAGTTGCCATAGCACCACTCATTAGTGTGACTTTGCATCTTGTCTTTGATGTAATATTCACTGCTCGTATTTTCCACTTTGAATATTACTTTTTTGCTGCTGAAAAACCAACATTGATTTTTTTTCCCTCTCAGATATCCTTAGCATGCAAACTTTTCACTTCAAATTTCCAAAAGCTTCAAATTTCCGAATATTGTGCAGTACACCCCTGGTAAGTACAGTTTATAAGTTGTGCTGTGTGCATCAGATCATTTCAATGGAACTGTGTGATTAGACATTAAGCACTGAAGACTTTCACTCATAAAGCTACCATGTGCAATTTCCTTCGGGATTACTAAAGTATATATCTATCTATCTATATGTTTTGACATGACAGGTAAGCTTGCAATAGCAGCAGTTAGGGTTCAGTTAAGCCGACAAAAGTTTGATTAATGGTCAATAAAATGACAATTTGAAGGCATTATACACTGAGGCACTTTTGTCAAAAACGAAAACAAACAAGCATTGGCTCGAAAAGATCCATTTAATTGGCATTTTATGTTTGATTTTAAAACATGCTAGTGTCATGCAGAGGTCATTACCTCAAAAAAATTCCTTTAATAAATACTCAAATGTGCTGAAAGCAAGAGTCAAAAACAAAGCCCAACCCGCCACAAGTAACTGGATCAGCACATTTTCATTCACTCTCATTCTTCGACCAAAAGCACACAGTTGTTTTCCTTCAGGGTCGAGGGAAGTTCCACACGCAGCAGGCTGCTTCCTAAAGAATGAAGAGTTTGGACAGTCACTATCTGAAGCTGTCGTCCTTCAGGTCACAGGTCACAGCCGAGTCTCCCACTTATGTCTACTATAAGCCAAGAACCTTCAAATTGACTAAAGGCTCGACTGAACAGGAGCATGTTTAACGGTGGCTACAATCTCCCAGAGACTCACAACCATTTCATCAGCTGACACAGAAAGTTTAATGGCACGATACAGAGATATCTTTTGCCAAGAAAACACTTTCAGGCATTAATAACTTTCCTGGCTTAATTATAAAACTAATGTGACAGTATATTTTATCGTTGTCATGTATTCTGTCGAGCTGTGTGCCAAAATGGGAAAGGCAGAGGGATACTTTTAGTGGACGTACTGCTGTTTTGTTTGTTTGTCCTAATAATGTCTGGTAGAGTCAGAATGTGAGCAAGGAAGTACCCAACCATAACAAAAATAAAAGTTTAGTTATAAACTCATCAACTTTTCTTACCCCATGTCAACTTGCATCTGAATCTCATCTCCCCCGATCCTGTACAACTTACATCTTGTATTTTTATTGTGATGTCATGTCTGTTAAGCAGAGAGGCATTCATTTTGTTTGTTTCTTTTTAATACTTATAATTTCCTTGTGCCTTAACTACAAGTTACATCTGGACAAATGTAAATGAGTCGAAACAAAACAAATATATTTAAAGCACCATCATATTGTATATTTGATATATGAAGAGCCACTCGCCCCATATCCAGTTACACCTGCTATAATATCCACATGAACCTGGGGAAAATGTTATTGTGAGCATGCTCAGGGTCACATCTGAGACGGCAGATGACATTTAGAATAGTAGTCAATACAAGGATAATTAAAGGTCATTAACAAGATTTTAAGTCACTCTGGGAACTGATGAAGAAGTGTGCAAACACACGTCTATTGGGACTGAATGGACGGTTTAAGACAGCAATGTGCCAAAATGAATTAAATGTTAAATTTAATGTATGAATTGGTTAACACCATATTTCAATGAGAGAGGTGTTGATTCTGGGGACGGAAATTGTACAAGCCAAATGGCTTCTACCTGTCAGCCCTTTTTTTTTCGGATGTTGTTGTAGATGTTGCAAATGTAATGAAGAAGTCTGATGTAATAACATGTCCCGAAAGAAAAATAAACTGAATAAATAAATAAATAAATAAATCTATAGACACAGTGTCAAATTATTTTCACCATGTTCCTGACTGGGCAATCTGTGGTTTTAACAAATGCAAATAGACAATAGTAAAGTGGGACATGAAAGTTTGGCTCAAGATTTATTCAATGCACATCATACATACTGACTTGTGATACATTCCTGCAAATCATAAGTGAATAATGAGTCACAAATTACAACACGAGAGTGTAACCTCACACAAGCTACCTCAGACTGGAGAGATTTATGAACACTAAAAACACCACACTGCATAAGCCTGCAGTAGGATAAAGAAATACATTCTATCATGGCAGGATCATCAAAAGATAAGCTTTGGTTGTTCAGTCCCTTTGACTGCAGCATGTGTCTACCCATCCTTCACAGTTCTGTAGGTATGTTGGCTTTAGAGTCACAGAGAGAAACTTCTCTAGTGCAGTGAACAAAGGAAGAAAAATATTAGGTTTTATTCAATTATTGTGGAATAATCCAGACATTCACCACCAGCTTACTGTCCATAACTCTTACTGTTTTTTTGGGGGGGGGGGGGGTTTCTTACACGTTATTACAACAGACTAAAAAACCTTCATCTCCTTTGCAACATCAAGAACATCCAAAACAAATTAGGGGCTAACAGGTAGAAGCTGTCTGGTGTGTGTAGTCCCGTCCCCATAATTGAAATAAAGCCCTTTCTCATCACAATGCGTTTTCAATCAATTCATACATTAAATTTTGACAGTCATTATGGGACACTGTTATTTAAAACCACCCTTTCAGTCCCAATAGATGTGCGTTAGCAAACATCTCCATCAGTTCATCTTGAATGAATGTACCTCGATGTTTAGTGACCTTAACATCTTATTGTATCAGGAAAGTAAAGGAATACTTAATGCCAAGAAAAAAATCTATTAGTAAAAAAAAAAATTCTGAACAACATGTGCTCACTTCTATGGCCGCTATACACACATGGGGGCAAATATTCACTGAGCTATTGGTTCAAACATTTTTGCATCCTGAGCCCAATAGGTCTACAGAAGACGCCATCAGTGTCAGCACTTCCTCGGAGGGCCTGGAGATTCCAATCACCTGCGTCTGGCTGCTCTTCCCGGACAGCTTGGCCTTTAACACGGTCATCCACAGCAGCTAGGTATCAGAACTGCAAAACCTCAACCTGAGCTCCACCATCGGCAATCAGGACCTGGAAAATCCTGACCATCCACTTCAGATTTTTCATGTTGGTGTGCCCAAAGGATGTGTGCTGAATGTTCATCCTCTTCACCCACAACTGTCCACGCAACAAATAATGACAATAACCAAAAAAACAACAACAATAATAATAATAATAGCAATAATACTAATAATGAAGGATAATAATAAAATGAGGGACTCAAAGTGGTAAATCCATTATTCATTCTCTCCAAAGTCACTATGGTGGAGGTAAACTACATCTAAAACATTTTAAGTGCAGCCCTAGGGCTGACTGACAGAAACGTGACTTCAAATCCAGCCAACGGCCTCTTCCATCACCACCAACTTACATTCGCATTCACTCACCAGTGTGAGCGACAATGGATGCAAGGTGGGTGAAATGTCTCGCACAAGAACACAACAGAGAATGACTGGGATGGAGCAGGATTCGTACTGCCAACCATTCTGAACCACAGCACCAATACCATCATTGCATTCACAAATAAATGTGACAATAATTGTGAGGATGATCTCAAAGGACAATGAGTCAGCAATACAGGCATGAGGTAGACAACCTGACAAAGTGACTTTCCACCAACAATCTCATTCTCAACACCAAGAAGACCAAGGAGATTGTAATGGTCTAGACGGGGTCCAGAAGGTCAGCTCCTGTTCCTGTGACAATCAATGGAAAGGCAGTGGAGAGTCCCCAATTTCAGGTTTGAGGGGGTTTCATGTCACTGAGGACCTGTCCTGGACAACACACACTGCAACGGCAATAGAATGGGGCAACGTCCCAACTTCAGAAGTATTGAGGCTTCTGAATACTTCTGAATGCACACACACACACACACACACACACACACACACACACACACACACACACACACACACACACACACACACACACACACACACACACACAAACAAAACTTCATTCTGTTTTACACTTATCTAACTTAAACAACTTATAGGAATACCGTTGAAATTTCCTTGAAATGCTGGCAACAGTAGTATATTGACAACAAAACTTCTTATGTCTTAATAAAAAAAACTGGGTGGCCAGTTTCATGGATGGAAAATACAAAAATATATTGATTTCAAATCTGACATGTTTCCACGGCAACAGAGCTGTGTAACAAAATCACCACAGGAGTTAAGAATGGCTCCATCTCACTGAAGATGAACAGAAGTACACAGCTGCTCTCACAAGGCAAATGCTGGACAACGGCTGAGCCAGAGAAGCATTTCAATGCTGGAAAGATGGCCTCATGAATAAAATGGATCTGTCTGTATTTTAGAGAGATGCAAATATTTCTGAAATTGGTGCTTTATGGCTAGAGAAAACAGAAAAGTGATTGTGATGTTCTCCTCCAACACCTAGAGTGCACCGCAGAGAACCAGAACAATAAATACTGCAGGGTGTTCTACGAGAGGTGGGCAGTACCTGATTTAGTCTTTTTGAAACAGGAAAGAACAATTGTGCATTACAGCTTGACAGTGCATTGAAAATGTTTCTGATAATACCTGAGGTGATAAATAACCATAAAGACAATGATGCTTCATGGTATAGACTTCCAAGTTTTACAGATGGATCAAAGACTGTTAAGAATTCATTTTCACCAGGAAACAATACGGTGGCTTCCTGTTCACTAATTTCCCTGAAATGCGTAAACAGTTAGTAAAAACAGAGGCAGAGACAGACAGAGCAGGTTTCTATGTGATCAGCGGTGTCTCGTTACATTTTAACCTGAGGTTGGAGAGACGCCCCTCTCCCGATCTGAGCATGAGAAGTGCAGCTCTTTCACTCGATACGGCTTTCATACGCTCTGAGTCTGTGGAGGCGGGAACAGAACAATGTGGAAGCACAGTCTTCAGTTCAGACAACGGCCCTGCAGCCAACAAACTAGCGGTGGCGGCACAATTACAAGAAGTTTAACACTGTTCACTCACACACTGCCCACACTGTAACAAGACAAAGTTGGGTAAATATGCTGATTTGACTGGACTAGATGTACAGATCATGTGTCATGCAGTATGAGATATCTTTATCTCCTGGTCTAATTGATAATGTCTGGGATCACAGGAAAAGGCAATAAACTCTCAAGAACAGTTTCTTCCAGTTGGTTTAAGTCTAACCATGTCCGGAACAGACGAGACGTGATATATGTGCATTCTTATTCATCTTAAAGCCACTCTCAGCCATCTGATGTTTAAATTGTCTACATTTCTCAGGCACATTCTAACACTTCACCACCAGGTATGAGGAAGCTTTAAATACAGTATCAGATGAAAACGGTTATCATTCACACTGCTGATTTCCAAGTGGAGGTCTGCTTCTCTTTGCTACTGATAATTAACTGCATCTGTAATGACACTGACAATAAGAGAAACGGGCAGGTGTTGAGAGGACATCGGGGAGCAAGGAAGAGGGCCTGTATCATTAGGGATTAACCTAGCACTACAAATAGACTGTCTCCACCTATAAGCTGCCAGCGCACAGACAGTTATTTGTATTGCCAGGTTGCTGCTGCAGCAGCTCCAGAGAAGAAAGGAGGCAGTTCAAAGGAGCTGAGGCAGATCGGGACTCCTGTGAAACAAAATGCAATGCAACAGGAAACATTCAGGCGCCTGGAAACATCAGAGGCCTTCACAAAATCAGATTTATGAACCAATTAACTGTATAAGCTATAATAATACACAGCCCAAGGCTACTGGGACCTGTGCTGCAGCACAAACTAGTACATTACAGCTGAAACCTTTGTCATAAAATCCGTTAGTCACATTAATCAGCAACTAGTTTGTTCATACAATAATTGCTTGAAGTCATTTTTCATGCTAAAATCTCAAATTTTCCCAATTTCAGTAATTTTGTAAAAACTGAACAAAGATGGGCTAGAAAACAGTTGAGGTGACAACAAAACAGCTTTGCTTAATTCCAGTAACATTTAAAGGAATCACACATGAACTGGAGTTAGGGTGGGGTAAGTTAATTCAGGAGGGGTTTTTTGTCTTTGTGTCAGTATTTTTCATTTTTCACATCAGAACACAGTTTTTTATGATATCCAACCACTTGCAACAGGTTGTTGTGGTTTGCCTACATCTGGTAAACTTGGTATTGAACTCTTGGATGAGAGCAACACCTCTGCAGTAATTCACGACCAAGAGGTTGTCAAGTATCACCAGCCAAAGTCTGTCTCAACATTTCAGTGAGTTTCGTGCTGCCAGGGATTCACATGATGAACTCTTAGTGATGTTAATGAGTCATTCATCGTGTTCATCACGTTTCCCTCCATCGGGCACAGAGGGGTCAAAAACTGCTATACACAAAGTCCTCAGAAAGATACCACCAGGAAAGTGAAATTATAGCTTTGCTGATCTTTTGGTGACAATAATTTTAGAGGGATTGAGGCTTCTTAGCAAGGAACTGGATTCTAAAAATAAATTGAATTCAGGAACTTAATAGCGCCACACTACCCAGTAATAAAAGTTAAGGCTTCAAAGAACTGTAATTTCTAGGGAGGGGCTGGTGTGATAATGTCTGTGAGGGTGGCTCATGGGTGGTTGGGCAACCTCTAAATTTAGGATCTAATAAAGGTTGTGTGTAGATAATTTACTAATCAGAAATTCTAAGAAAGGTTTAGGCAGACCACCTTAATGGGCATGTTTTTACTTTGGTTTGCTTTTCAGGAAGAAAACAAACTCAGATTAGTCAATAAGACATATAATCATTTGTCACAAAACTGGGAGCCACAGAGCAAACAGGGACTGTGTGCAGCCACAGCATAGAGCCATGTGATGTTTGAGGAAGAGCATCTCTCTCTTCATTAACATCCTGTGCATCCTCAGCTTCTGAGTCTCTGTTTGTGGTGATCTGATGAATCCTGTCACACACTGTCACTGTTTGTTTGCACCACAGTAAGGCCAGTTCAGTGCACAACATCACAGCCAGTTTAGTACTGGTGTCTGCTCCTCCAGAGGCTGACAGGACACTACGTGATGCAGCCATTAAAATAACACGCATTGTTATCTCAGGTGTGAAACAGCAATAAAATGTCAGGATGCACCACTGTTAAATCTTTTCAGGTTCTAAATATATTCAAACAATAAAGGAGTAGAGGTGGAAGACATCATTAAGATGACTATAAACTCACAACCTAAGAAAGTCCGTTTCTAGGAATCACTGATAGTCGTATTAATATTACCAATCCAACTATATCAATCACTTATGACTTCAAATACAAATCCATTAAATGGAACAAAAGGTAATTAAAATCATCAGTTAACACCGCCAGGTGGTCAAGGCTTTAAGCACTGCATGAAAAAGTTGACAAGCTGAGAGTCTCCTAAATGTCCTTGTTCTGCTCTGGAAATCTAAAAATAGTTTGTGTGAAGGTTTAAATGATGGGTTTCTGACAGCCTGATTTCATCAAACTTCAGGTTTTTATCTGGTTGTCAAAGTTAATTTTCAGACATCATCTACTCTTCAGTTAGTTATCATATGAATAAAAATAAATTGCCTTAAAATGTGACCATGAAAGACATGTTTTTGAATATTTTCACCTAAGGTGGGGAAAAAAAGACCAATCGAGACAAACTCATTTTATTTCCAGCTGTGTAACATATAATTGGTGGAGCAGAAATTTGTATTGTTTTAATATGTCGTTCTACATTTCTGTAATGTTTTTAAATGTGCACATAGTTTCATCAGCAGGATGAACACCGAACTCAACTAATGAGAAACCTGAAACACAAAAACTGAAAGACAGAACGCAAGAAATCACACGAGGTTTAAGCAGGGTACTGATGGAGGCTCTGGTTAATCAGAAAATACAGACAAAAGAGATTCTCCACCAATGGACAACAAATGAGCTAAAGTAATGAAGACATAAAACATCACCCTAGTGGAAGCGTCCATCATCTCTTGGAACATTTTCTGAGTCGCTTCGACACAAAGGTATACACATTGGGAATGGTGTTTCAACAGAAATGCAGCCTCATTAATTAAAGCTAACGATCACAGATTTTTTTCTTTTGAATGTTCAGGTTTCTGAAATCCTATGGAGCTCAGGTGGGAAATATTTTCACATCCAGCAAAGACCAAGCAGCCTTTCAGAAATGCTGCTGCTTCATTTAAGTCATCTGAAAAGTCCAAGCCAGTCCTTCAAACAGGTCTGTCATCTTCCTTGAACAGAAGAGGCTTTAACAAGCAGAAGGCAAGAATCCTTCACAAGAACTAATAAAATAGAGTTAGAGAAAAGAGAAAAAAAGTCTTGATCAATCAAGTAACAGTAAAGCAATCGATAATAATGTTCACAATCAAATAACTGTTTCAAGCAAGTATGAGAGAACAAATTCCAACAACAACAGTAAAAACGCTGCCTCCTGCAGTCTACAGTTTATTCAGTCCCTTGAATTTCATCTGCGCGGAGACAACTTTGTAAATGAGATGTTAAAAGACTACGACACCCTATAAAGACACCTCAGCAATGGACTCACAAAGTTTTGTTGAGACAAGGCTTACATTTACATCAGAACTTCATGTCTGAACTCCTAGACGTTCAGCAGATCATCCAGATGAGGCACAGAAGCCTCCAAGGAGGCGTTACACAAATCTGTAACTTCTTAACCTATGGATCAGAGGCACATCTGGAGAAGAAAGAGTGGTTCTAGATTGGCCGTCACAGCCACCTTCACATGAATCTCACTGAAAATTTCTGGTGGGATTTGAAGATGACGGTTGCATGACATAAACTAGGAATGCTACAAAACTAGAGGCTTTTTTCCCCAGGACTCCTCAGGAAAGCTGCCAGAAGCTGTCCTCTGGCTGCACAGCAGCAGAAGGTCTCCACAAACAACTACAGACACATGTCATGAAAAGCTGACTCATTTATGAAAGCAGCTGTTTGTGAAAGTTGCATTTTGTGTTACACTTGAAAGTCACTTTTAAATAAATGTGTTACCATGTCATTAAATATACTCTTTGTTAAATATGCTCTTTTGTTTTCACAAACAGTTAGTCAACAATTAAATTTGCGCCTGCGTGGGTCCTCCACAGACACACGGACAGAATGTAAAAACAGTGTGAAACCCCTCCAAAACAGCTACTAGATATAACTATGGTCTTCTTTTCCTACGTTTAAGTTCCTACAACATTAATCATCTGCCAGTGTACCGTTACATGAAGGAATGTGTGTTTATGATGCGTGTATCAACAGGTACACTGACTCACAGGTATTCATTACCGGGCCAGGTAACGTGAGTTCGGCTGCATGACTCAGATACAAACGAGCGGGAACGAGTTTAACTTCACAAATGTTACTAAAACGCGGGTAAATTCGTCCATGAGGATTCGAAACAACACGAACCAACTCTCATGATGCCGCTGTCGTTTCCAAAGTGCCTGACAGTCCGGGGTTATCAGCGCCACAAATGCTCTATATCCCGTGTTAGTCCTGCTGCTCCGCTCCACAGTTACCGCGGCATGGAGGGACTGTCTCCACGTAAAGTAAGACACAGAGTAGGGGTACAAAGTGAATACTGCCTGCTAGGGGGTGGTGTACTAAAGAAAACGGTCCCTCCAGCCAAACCAGTGCGTCTCAATATCAACATAAACATGCTCCGGCGAGCTTTGGCGCTCGCGAATTCAGTAAAGTTCCTGTTGGATTTGGGCGATAAACGCCTGATATAACCTCCCTACAGCCCCCACATGCTTATAACACTGCTCTGCTGGTTGACTTGTCCATCAAACCATCAGGAACCGAGTAAATTTGTAATGATTTCGGGCTGCGCCTTACCTTCAGTTCCGCACTCTCCGCCATCTTGTATTTTTTTGCGCAGGCGTGGTGAGGTGTTGTCGCATGACGGACGCGCAAGACCAACACATGAACGCGCACACAGCGACAGAGTGCGTTCAGGAACACACACCGTTAGAGGAAAACAGAAAACACTGGAACAGGAAAAATGGCTTTGAACCTTTTGGATTTCAAATTGCTGTAGTTCCTTAGTTGTGACATAATGTTATTCTAGTTGAGTTTTAATAAAGATAGTTCGATATACTGTTAGTATTATTATTATTATTATTATTATTATTATTATTATTATTATTATTATTATTATTATTATTACATCAGAGGAACAGCACAGCACATGTTAGAGGTTTAGGAGATAAAGTCAGAGAGGCCAGACTGAGATGTCTAGAGGAGAGATAGTGAATATATTGGTAGAAGGATGCTGAGTTTTGAACTGCCAGGCAGGAGGCCTAGAGGAAGACCAAAGAGGAGGTTTATGGATGTAGTGAAAGAGGACATGAAGGTAGTTAGTGTGAGAGAAGAGGATGCAGAAGACAGGGTTAGATGGGGGTAACTGATTCGCTGTGGCGACCCCTGAAACGGAAAGCTGAAAGGAAAAGATAAAGATTATTATTATTATTATCATTTTTCATTAATATTATAAAATGGGTAGAACAGTGTGAACCAAACAGCCTATCTCATCTCTTTCATGTAAAAAAACAACCAATACACCTCCACACCTCCAAGTACCTCAAATTCCCACTGACAGGACTACAGTGCCAAGTTGAGATCGCATCTGATCCAGATTAGCCTGCTATGTGGGTGAAATAATTCTTCATCATAACAATTTAAGTGTATACATGCAGCTTACAATTGTAAGTTAAATAATTACCGTCTGGAACAGTAGGAAAGATGTAACACACTATAATGGGGTCTAATGGACATAACGTACATAAATAATGCATTTGTACGTTCTAAAAGCCTTGAAATGTACACCTTGATTGTATTAGCTATAACTGAATTGGAAGTATACCAACAAGTTTAATTTACACTCAATTATCAATGGCATCTTAAAATGATCACCTATGTCAATTTTTTTTGGATTTGCCAACGTAATTTTTTTCAGAAAACGCAAAAAAAAAATTGTTGATGACTTAGATGTTTGAGGCCAAAAAATTATTTTGGCACTTTTTTAAAGAGAGTGACAATATAATGAAACTAGCAGCTTGAAAACAAGTAGTAGGAGTAGTAGTAGTAGTAGAAGTAGTAGTAGTAGTAGTAGTAGTAATAGTAGCAGTAGTAGTAGTAGTAGTAGTAGTAGTAGTAGTAGTAGTAATAGTAGTAGTAGTAGTAGTAATAGTAGTAGTAGTTCTAGCAGTAGTAGTAGTAGTAGTAGTAGTACTAGTAGTAGTACTAGTTGTAGTACAAGTACTAGTACTAGTAATAGTACTAGTAATAGTACTAGTAGTAGCAGTAGTAGTAGCACTAGTGGTATTAGTAATAGCAGTAATAGTAGGAGTAGCAGTAGTACTAGCAGTAGTGGTAGTAGTAGTAGTTGTAGTAACAACAGTAGTAATAATAGTAGTAGCAGCAGCAGCAATAGTAGTAATAATAGTAGTAATAGTAGTAGTAGCAGCAGTAGTAGAAGTAGTAGTAGTAGTACTACTAGTAGTAGTAGTAGTAGTAGCAGTAATAGTAGTAATAGTAGTAGTAGCAGCAGTAGTAGTAGCAGTAGTAGTAGTACTGGTACTAGTAGTAGTAGTAGTAAGATTTTATTACCTCTAACAAACTTTGATGGCTTGTTTCAGAGGCGGCTGTGACCTCATGAATTCTGATACTGATTCAGATAGTCCTGTTTTCTTTATCCAGAGGTTTTTGGGTTTTTTTTAAATTACAATTAGTTTCCATTGTGGGACGAGAGTTTGCTCTTCATGTAACTGCCCCCACCACCTAGACAAAAAGTCCCGATAAGCTTTGGTCTGGACCCAATCGAGCAGCCTTTGTTTAAGTGGGAGCTAAAAGAGACATTCCTGAAAAGATGTGAAATTGTACATTTTTCTTCAATTCTGTCATCACAGGAAATAAATCACAGAAATGAATCACAGAAATAAATCACTAATTCTAATCACATCTGTTTTTACTTCATAGAAAATCAGCAGTGGGCAGTATCTCAGAACTCAGACTAACAAAGCTTCTTACTGTACTTTCTGTGTAGTTTATTTCCCACAAGAGCAAATGATGTTAACATGTCCTTTAATAGACCTTCTGCACAACAATCCTTTACGTGCTTCTTCTGTGTTGGGAATATGAACAATCTTGTTTCAATTAAACACAGCTTATCTCAAAAGACTGAAACCTATTATCTCCCACTTTCAGTCTGTTGCCTCACAGACAGTATTTGAACTCTTGACAATTATTTGTTTCTCATGATATAAATCACTAATGGAGACTGAGTCTAATGATGTTGCTGCTAATGTAATAATCATCTCAGATCCAGATGTGTATTAATACGTCATTTAATCTGTGTTTCTATATGCTCATATACAGTATTTTCCATACTATACGGGGGCACTGGACTATCACGCGCACCTTCAATGAATGACCTATTTTAAACTTTTTTCATATATAAGGCGCACTGGATTATAAAGTGTATCTGATTATAAGGTGCACCTTCAATGAACGGCCAATTTTAGAACGTTTTTCACATATAAAACGCACTGGATTTTAAGGCGCACTGTTGGTTTTTCAGAAAATTAAAGGCTTTTAGGTGCGCCTTATAGTGCAGAAAATACTGTAAATCAATACGCTGCATAAATTTACTGTATATGTTCAAAGTGATCTGAAACCTAAATCAAAATTCTCAAAAAGCATCTAAATAAATAAACATTTTCAAGTCCAAAATATTTATGTCAGTCCATTTTTACCTTAAATGTGAGCATAATATTTGAAAGGTGAGCTGTACCTTGAGGCAAAAACAAACAAATTAGTTTAGAAATATTCTGGTTTGGAGAACATCTCAGTAACAAATTCATCCATCTTGGTTTTGTCAGGGTGTGAACATATTAATACCACATTCCTTGTTCTCCAAGCTAACAGATAAGGCTCTTTTTTAAGTTTTGCATTAGGACATGGAAGTTCTAGAATCACCAGAATTATTGTGATGAATACATGAAAAGTTAGGAAGTCTTCAACAGAACTGTCAGCGGTGATCCTAAAGAAAAAAGTTTTCTCAGTATTTACACAGAAAATTGAGTCCAGGAATGATTCTGAAACCAAAAATGATTGTGTTTCTGATCAAACCTTGAGAAGCAAGATGATGGTGCCAAAGAAATCACATCAGCATTCACACAGCGGTTCCGCTCTCTATAGGGGCAGAGTACTGTGATAGAGCTTTTTATTCCCTTTTCCATAACTTCTACACATCAAGGTCAGCTTACTTTTGATGGTGAGGAAGAGTTGATTCAACCTGTGAAAACAGCTACACTGTTTATTGTAATGACTCTGGCTGGAGTGTGTTAAAGTCTAAAAATTCCTCGGTTTGCCACAAATTTTAACAGAAAGAATTGAAAGGAATCCAGGGGACTGAAATGTCTTGTAGGGTTAGACAAAACTGCAGAGGGATGGTCAGAAAAGTCTGTCCCTCTGGCATATATTAAAAAGAACCCCAAATTTAACCTAAACTATATGAATACTATTTCATGAAAATCTACCAAATAGTTAAAGGTAATAGAATTAAAATAGAATTCTATCAGTGCTAATAAAATGTAATAAATTCCTGGGTTAGATTTTACATCCAAAATGCCTCCTTAATGTAATGGTTTCTACTTCATGTCTGGTGCCTCAAAGTTTAACGTGAACCATCAAGTCGTTTCTGTGTCTGAGCAATCTGGAGTCACCCAAAAGTTTAATTCCAACACGGTTTGTTTATGAACCACATACATGAGTTGTTTGTCTGCTGCTTTTCTAGTCCAACAAAAAAATTTTTTCCCCATTGTATCAGCTGAAATCTGACAGATAGTAAAGAAATCAGGACTGCTGACTGTAGTTTGTAATCTCCAAATACAGTTTCTGATAATTTGAGCATTTTAAGTTTCTTATCAGAAGACAAACATGGTGGGCTCCTACATGTTTAGACTAAAGCTTTGAAATCTGAAGATTCAATACCAAACCAAAATGTAGTCACTATGGCGACTGCATTTAGGCAGAGAAAATAAAATTGAACCTTTACATGAACACAAAATGTGTTGGGATGTATTAGACGACTGTCGACCGTAGTATTTCTAAAAGACTGATGATAAAACAAAAAGGTTTTCAATTTGTTACTTCAGTTCAAACTGTTCTTGAATTTTTACATTAATTTAGCTTTTCTGCCAGTAGATGGAGCCCCATCTTTTCAAATGAATTGAATCCTCAGCACCAGCTTTGCTCACTTACTTAAAGCCATTAATCCATTCAGAAGAAGCGTTAAGAGAACAGTTCACAGACACAGCGCGAAGCTGAAAGGCAAAAATGATTTGTTTTCATCAAACAACACAGACTAATGTAAAATCAACATATGATTATGATCTGTTATTACAAGATAACAAGCAAACTCTGAATTACAGCTGTCAGTGCAAACTGGTTCCACTTTAATGTCTTAAGAGTCATTTATTAATATGTAATAATGTGTATATGGTGTATGTTTATAGCGTTCAATACTGTGTGTTCTAAAACATCAAGCAAGCACAACACACCATAATGTTTAAAGATATTATATTCTGCTAAAGACCTTGAATGATTGAACTTTAGTTTTACATGCCCTATTGACAAACTGTTAAAAAAAGAAAGACAATCAAGTTTTACTGATTTATTCTATAGTTCTGGTCTCAAACACTCCTGCTGACCAAAACCCTACAGTTGACAAACTAATTCTTTATAGTTCTTTCTGTGACAAAGAACCACTGAATATTTTTACCCAATTACATTTTAAAATGTTTTTTTTTTTTATGTAAGGCTTGAGTTTTTCTGAAGTGTGGTTGTCTCCAGGTGGATGAGGATTTACAGGTAATTGGAAATTTATGAAAGACACGCAAAGATTGCATATCTTTTACCAGATATTTTGTGAGATTTAAACCTAAGACATGTGTTACATACTTTGAAAAAAAGTATGAATAATGTGGGTAATTAATATCGAAATGCAGCGAGAGGTGACATCTGCTGTGCAAATAGTGTGATGTTGAAGATGGAGTGGATACAGTTTCATTAAGTAGGACTATATTGTAGAATTACAGTAATTCTCACGCTAGAGCCTATTTGTTCCTTCAGCAAAGACATTTTTGCTTTGTCTAATGGTTTATACCTCCATAATGAAATAAATCACAATTACATAGAACACATTAGGCTTCAGGGCAGAATTCATTATCAGAAAATGCTTGTTCCCTCGAGGTTCATACAAAGAATCTATTGACAAATTTGTTCCGTTGCTTGTTTCATGCAGAGTCACAGAGGTTTTATTATATCATTATGTATCGCTGCCATCTGCTGTATTGTTGATGGCACTGATAGGACAGGTGTTCACTGACCACACGTGTTTATACAAGCAAATAATGATTCAGTGGTAGAGACTGCAAATACTCAGAGACAATATGTCCAAATGGAAGACAGAGCATTCTCCATTTAAAATGTTTGATATTACAGTGTATGGATTTAATGTAAGCTTGTGTAAATGCACTCAGAGTGGACAAAGTGGTGTTTGTTTCTGAGAGCAAGATGAAAAGAATCCTCTTTTTTAGTACGAATATGTCATTTATTGTGTTACTAATCTATTAGAGCCATGTGCCTTTAGAAGATTTAGAAGATTAAATAAAATGTGTGGATAAAGCAAGGCCACAGAGCAATCAAAAGTTATCTTTAGAAATTTAAATTGCTCATATTTCGATATTTCCATCTTGTGTTACTTTAAATGTTTAAATGTTACTCAAAATGTCTTCATTTTATACACATTTTACCTCCAAATATTTATTTCACAGCTACTTTTCAGATGAAATTTCAGCTTGTTTTGGTATGGAGAACAGGAACTGTTTTAAAATAAATTAAACTAAAAATGTAATGTGTGTTTCATTGGATTGAGAATAATTACATCAATTTCCTAATCTCTCTGTATACTGGAAATCCACTATTACTCATGATAATTGAGGTAAGCTCTCTTTCACATGCTTTAAAACTGAGAGGTTATGCTGCATTTTCTTTGTAGGTTATGACTGGAATTACATGTGCAAGTTACGTTATCACATTTATAATTAAGTACATACAATGAATAAGCTCACATATTTGAATAAGATCACTTGAAAACCTCATGCTGTCACGTTTTAACTCCACCCACTACCTGTCAATCAAGCGCCCAACCAATCACGGCACATCTGCCAGAAGGAATCACGTGAACAAGAGCTCCTGAGAACATTGTGGAATTACTTAAACTGCTGTCACCACAAAAAAACTCTAATTTTGTGTTTAATGTCTATTAACATAATGCAAACAAACGTTTTCTTGTGTACAGTTTTGGCCGGCGTCTACCTGGAAGTTTGGGCCGCTAGCCGAGTTAGCTCCGGTCTTCACATTTGTCCATGTCTCTCCGTTACGGAGCCATTTTGGCTCTGTCAAATATAGTGGTTTATATTCTTTGATTGTGACAGACCTCACGTTGTCGTGTGGGGAACACCAATGCTTTATTCACCCGGACCGAACTCACGAAGCCGGCATCTACCCAGATGGGCGGACTGTGACGCCGAAGCGGCCTTCGTCTTCGCGTTCATCCATAACCACACACACGAAGCCACTACTGCTTCGTGGGACACAGCGGTTTGTTTTCTTGTGACGGCGAAGAAAAAAAAAAAAAAAACAAAGTCTGACATTATTGTTTTATCGTGGCATTTCCACAGGTTCCCACTAGTTAATATACAGCATATATATATATGGAATAATTTTCCATCCTATAATCTTCCTATAATCATCTTATAACCTTTCTGTCCTTAAACTCTAGAAAAGCCTGAAATCACTTTAGTAAGGAGATGTGCGTTCCAACTGGATGGATTCTGAGAGCAAAGGGTAACAAAAATCCACTCCTCCTCCTCTTCCTACTACTAAGTACTATTCCTACTACTAATCCTACTACTACTGCTATAACTAGAGCAGTGAAAACATGTAAAATAGAGAACAAGATCATTTTAAATTGATGACAAACATTTACAGAGCAGCACCGGGTGACTGGAAAGAAGATCAAATAATGAATAAAACAAGAGGCAGAGTAGCCACACACACACACACACACACACACACACACACACACACACACACACACACACACACACACACACACACACACACACACACACACACACACACACACACACACACACACACACACACACACACAAAAGCAACTCACAATCACAAAATGAACAATGCCACAATCAAAACTTCATCCATGGTGATGTTGACCTGTGCACCGTCCTGCAGCTTGTGTGGGCTGATGGGATCTCCTACGCATCTGCGTCCAAGACTGCACTGACACATAATCCATTCATGGCTGTCACCACACATCAACTGTAATCAGGGTTCTGTTCATGTTCAGCAGCCAAATAAAAATACAGCACAGCAGACAGTGATACCCATACGTGTTCAGGTCTGTTCAGTTTAGCATTCAAAGGGAACCGGCTTTGCCATGGAAGCCAATTACATTCAGAGAAAATTAACATTCAGTGTGTGTCTGACATTATACAAGAATCTCTCTCAGCGTGGAGCATCGAGGGATCCAGAGCCTTTTAATCAATATCTATTAGTCCTCCCATCAGAAGAATTAGATTTCACTATTAGATCAGCCTGCTCCCCTGACTCGATGTCAAACATTATAAGTTGACTGAAGCTGTCATGCACTGATGTAAGCGGCTAATGAAAGAGATTATATCGAACTCAAACACAATAAGAGGAAATCTGATCCACCTCAAGGGGAGTTGTTCTGCACATTGGCCAGCAGGTGGCAGACTCACACCAGTGAAAGACACAAAAGCAAGGAGGTTGGCTTTCACATTTTATTAATATTAACATGGAGACAAAGATAAATTAGAAATTATGGATAGACCATGTAAGAAACCAGGATTTATTTCTTTATCAACTGCTCATTGTATGTTTTCTTTTACAAACCCAGTTCAAAAAAATGAGACCAGAAAATGCAGCAGGAAGATGACACACATTTCAGACAGCATGGTCTTGAAATCAAATCATTAGATGATTGGAAATTTTTTTTGTTTTTTACTGTTGTGACCCATAGATTATTGTAGTGAAACAAAGGAAATAACGGGATTGGATTTGTGCTGAATCAGTTTAAAATCCGTATCTACAAATCACCTCACCTTCAAAGACAGTCTCCAATAGTTTGATGTAGAATCTGTATGGCTGGTGGAGTAAGTGCTCATCATAATGTGCTCTATTTTAAAACACAAAGATCCTCAAACTTTTGATAAAATAATTTGGTATCGGACGGCATGGTCAAATTCAGAAATGTTGCCCATTTAAAGTGCT